>JAFBJR010000068.1:474091-490159 GCA_016785285.1 Brachirus orientalis
CATTATAGCATTGCTAAAACAACAAATCTAATAGTGGCCTTAAGACTTAGTACTGTATAAATACAGTATATATATATATATATATATATATATATAGTAGGGTGGAAATCTTCAGAGATACCACGATAAACAATAATATTATTGTTAGTGTTTCCATATCATGTGGAGCAGTGTACTGGGATTTCTTTTCGTCATTTTCAACTGTTAATCATGGCCACAAAGTAAAGTTTGTTAAAACATCTCTTTCATCCAATAAAAGAGTCAGTCCCGTCATCCACCTCCAGACGTTTGATTTCAACGTCTCTGTCTTCTGGGTTTATTTTTGACACCGTCTACTGGACTGAAATGTTGTTTATAACATCAGTTAGAAATGTATATGTTAAATATTGTCTGAAAAGCGATTATAAAATCTCTTTACGGTATCAATTACCCCTTAATATATATATATATATATATATATATTATCTCAAAGAGGCTTTTCTGGTTTTATTAGATGTTTCTGTACATTACATGAGCTGTTCCTGTGTACGTCTTGTATTCGGATAAACATCCTGGTTAATTCTCGTGCAATGTAGCAGAAACGGCAGCTTCTCTTACACAAATGTGATTTAAATGACTCAGAAAGCAAATTGAATCAATATTGTATCCATGTCCCCTTGTTGTCTGAGAAAGACCTGGTCTAATAACATTCGCTCGCGTGTTCTAATGTGTGATCAAGCATGATCTTGACTGAATTCTCAGACACCTGTAAGGTGTATAACCTGGGATTTAACAGTGTATTGTGGGTTTCAAACTGGGTTTTAAAAGATCACATGATATTTGTTAGGATTAGGGTCAGAAACAGCAGGGGATTCATTATTCAAACTTACAATGTTACATTTTACTATTCTACATCGCATTTTTTCTGTTTTGCTTCATTGTTTTGGTTGATTTTGACTTTTTAGTTTGACCAGAGTGTGAAGCCTGGAGACCTGATCGAGATCGACCGTGGCCTGTATCGACACTGGGCCATTTACATCGGAGGAAATGAAGTGGTTCATATGGTCACTCCAAGTGAGTGACACGTTTTTGTGTTTTAAAACGTTCACTCTTGCAATTGTGCACTCCTGTTGGACACATTTCCCGCTCTGCCCTGGCAGATAACGGCTCGGGGGTTTTAGAGCTGCTCTCCATCCTGGACACCAGCACGGCAGAGGTGAAGCGTGACAAGCTCCAAGACGTGGTCGGCCACGACACCTTCAGGGTCAGGAATCTCCTCGATGACGCGCACGAGCCCCGCGAGCGCGACGTCATCGTGAGGGACGCCCGCCGGATGGAGGGGCGACAGTTGACGTACAACGTCGTCTCTCGCAACTGCGAACACTTTGTGACAGAGCTGCGATACGGCAAACCAGAGTCACGGCAGGTGGGTGCCACATGCTACCTGTGCTCCAATACATTTGTAGAGTCATGTCACTGTTTTATTATAGAGATAAGTGATTCCCAAAGACCGGGGTGTGGCCCACAGATGGGCCGCAGAAGTTACTTCTTGGGTCCCCAAACAAATATGCAGAAAATTCCCAACTTTTGTTGTTGCAAATTATGAATCTTTGTGTTTTAAGTAACATAAACAAAATATAGCTTTAAAGCACCAGACATCTCAACGTTCAAAATAATGGTAGATGTTACGGATACGACACTCTACTATTTATGTTAAGATTTGAGTCACAGCATCTTTAAAAACTGGATACTCATAAAGAATATATAAGAATATATAAGATATATACATATATATATATATCTTAATCAGCCCCTAGTGGCTGGTTTTATGTTAGCGGTAAGGAAAACCCTTACCTTAAGTAAAAGCAAAGGCTTGTTCTTGGGCTATGAAAACCAAACAAGTTTTATTTTGTTATTTTGAAGTGACTATATTGTGTGCAAATAATATTTCTGCTACTAAACACCTCAAATATAGCATACTGTGTGTGTGTGTATATATATATATATATATATATATATATATATAATTTCCTGTTGCTACTTTTCAAGGTTAAGTGCTTTTTAAAATGACGCAGCAGGTCAGGTGCCGTATGCATCGGCAGGGACATAAAACAGCTGTGAGAGTGAAATGTGAATTTACATGTTGTTAACTGAGAACTCCACCACAGAAATGAAGATTGTGCAGAGAGAGAGAGAGAGAGAGAGAAAAAAGGCAACTTCAGATATTACTGGTTATTGGATGGCTTTTGCAGATAAAAAAAAATCCTGATTATTTTAAAATAGCGTTTCAAATAATGATATTAAGCATCGTAAAGTAAAAAAAAGCTTCGACAATTATTATTAGCTGTCAAATGTGCATTACAAAAGAGGTACAATTAGGTGTATTTTACTCTGTTAGCTGAGTTTCTACATCAACCACATGTATACAACTGGATACATGTTACGCATAAAAATCGAATAAGTCATTGGGCGGCACAGTTATCGTACACACTTCAGCTCTCAGCATGAATTTCTCTTGGCGTAACAGAGCACGACAGATGTAGTTTTTAAATGGGGCTTCAGCGGTGAAGCTCTTTATCACCAGGTGTGAGTGTGCACCTGGTTCATCGCATAAGCGTCCCAGTCAGCGTCACAGCACACAGACTTAACGCGACCGATAAGAGCCAGATGTGCTGCTGAATAAACTGTGATAGCACGGATTTTAAACAGATGAGGACGGAAAAGGACGAGTCGTTTACTGTCAAGTTATGAGAAGTTTGGCTTTCTAAAAAAAAAAATGTGTACCCATGATGTTTATGAACACTAATCGGTGTTTGATGCCGTGAAATGAAATGCATCGTTCAAAGGTCTACTGTAAGGATATGTGTGTGTCTTTTTCTCACCTTTAAACAGCCTTTTCCAGCTTAGAAATGAGGCTTGTAAACCTTTCAATCTCCTGCACCAAAATCCATAGACAAAATAGTACATTTTAGCTCAGTGGGACACAGGAGCTGAGGGTCTACTGCAAGCCTTGTTTGGTTACTTTGTGTCAATAATCCAATTTAAATAATCCAAACAAAGGGTTTTCAAACACTGACGGTACAAGACGCCACATTTATCCTCAGACATGGAGGCAGCAGTGAATCATCAAACTGTTGTGTGCCTTTGGATAAAATGGATGATTTTCTTAATGGACTTTGGTGCATGGAGCGAGCGGGAAAGGCTGAAAAGCAGAAGTCACTTTTTGTTAAAAGCAACTAAAGAGGCTAAAATCTTTTATTTCCGTCGTGACTGTGAGTTTCCTTGCTTCTATACAGATGAACTGGTTGACTGAAAAGTTTATTCGATGTTAAGAGCTTCGAGCTGACTTCACATCCGTCTTTTGCAGGTTAAAACAGCGGCTACATTTGGAGGCATCGCTTTGGGCGTAGCAGCGTTGGCAGTTTTCGGCTCCGTTCTGTTTTCCAGCTTTTCTGGCAAAGAGGAGGAGGAGGAGGAGGAGCAGCGTGAGAACAGGACGAGACAACGCAGCAGCCACAGAAGCAGGAATCCTCACTGGCATCATCACTATTAGAGCGGGGAGACGGGAAGGAGTCCACTCACCTGCCTGTCAAAATAATTTAAGCACGCTATTAAATGTGTGCAAACAAAGAGAAAAAGGTTTTGTCAACATTATTGATATTATTTTCTCTGAAACACAAGGACTGATGAAATGGTGACGAGACAAAATTTTAACGTACTTGAATTGAACGACTTTCCACTTTTCCTGTCATTAACACTGACCTTCTCAGGACCGGTAGTCCTCATAGAGACAAAAACCTGGTCCTAATGAGGCAGAACTTCATTTCTGAGGAACTGGTTAAGGTTAGGAATTATAGGGATATAACGTGTCGGCTGTCCGAATGAATGGAAGTCAATGCAGTATTCTAAGAAGAATAAGATTTTCCTTTATTCTAATTGTTTATTATATGTCCCACAATGTGGAAATTCACAGTATCCGAGTGTGTGTCTTTGTAAGCACCAAAATATATATTAGCCCAAAGACAGTGAGGACATTTTAGAATTAGGTTAGAGTTTTATTTAGGTTGAGGGTTAAGCATTTAGTCATGATGGTTAAGGTTAAGACTCATAGACATGACATGATCATGAGACATGATAGAGTGTGTGTGTGTGTGTGTGTGTGCAAAGTTTGCATCTTTGACAGGACCAACAAACCTTAAATGTTTAAGGCATAATAGCAGTTAAAAAAAAGAACTTTGGTGCATGGAGTGAGCGGTAAAGGCTGAAAAGCTGGAAAGAGTGGCAAAATTGTCCATTTATGCAGCAGTCACTTTTTGTTAAAAGCAACTAAAGAGGCTAAAATCTTTTATTTCCGTTGTGAGCTACTGTAAAAGTGAGGTGGTTCAAAATGGCGGCCTCTGTAGAGCTGACCCTGCTCTATTAAAGGCTCATTTTGGGGAAATAAAAATAATAACTCCCACCATACAAATATGAAATAAACTTATCTTATTTTCACTTTCTGCCAAATGAAATGATTTCACTTGTTTTTGAACGAGACCTTCACTTTTGAGGCGGAAATTGTTTTAAAAAAAACAAACATAATAAATCAATTAATAAATGAACAAGAATCTGCTTATTTGTGATTTGACTGGTTCAACACAGACCAAGATATGTTGATTTGCCTTGTAAAAAAAAAAAAATCCAAGCTGCAAAATCTGACTAAAAGCTCCTGAAATGACGTCCTCCTTGTCAAAGTTTTTAAAGATAATGAGATGATGAGACAATGCTCCCAGGGGCCGAGCAGGTGGAGGCAGCTGGACCCGTCTGGTCCTCCAGAATCCACACAGCAGCCAGCATTGTTCTGGACGGTTCCTCCCCGAGAGCTCCATGAAATCTGGGGTGGGCTGTAAAGGTTTGGGCCATGGGAACCGTTCCAGAGATAATAAATAAAGGCCCTGTGATTGGTCCAAATCTCCACAGTCTTTACACAGTCTCCACAGTCTTTACATCTAGACAGGAAGTCTCATTTTCTCTTGATTTACATGATGATGAAATATTTTTTTATCAAATTATTGATCAATAATGTCAAATAAAACTTGCCTATTCCACCTTTAAGGATTTGTTGATGTAAAATAATGTAGATTTTTACTTTAATTTTTTACATTAAACTTGTATTGAATGCAGTTTTTGTAACAGTTTCCTCACTGGTTTTGTTTTTAGACTTTTCTCTGACTCTCTTCTCATTCAATTCAATTCAATTCAATTCAATTCAATTCAATTCAATTCAATTCAATTCAATTTTATTTGTATAGCGCCAAATCACAACATACATTATCTCAAGGCACTGTACATAATAAGGCCAAAACCTTTACAATATTACAGAGAGAATAAAAACCCAACAGTTCACACAATGAGCAAACACTAGGGGGCAGTGGAGAGAAAAAAACGCGTCCCTTTTAACAGGAAGAAATCTCTGACAGAACCAGACTTAGAAGATGTGCAACGTCCGCCTCGACCGGTTGGGGAGAGAGGAAAATGAGGGACAGAAAGAAAAAGAGGGAGGTGAGGGAGAGACAGAAGTGAGAGACCAGGAGCAAATATACAACAGTTGTATGACCTTTAGAATCAGTTATGTTATGTTTATAGGACTATAAAAGCAGCAGCAGAGATTATTGATAAGAAATTATACTGTAATGAACCTTTAATCAAAGCATACTAATAATGAAAGCAGTATTATTGTTAGTGATAATAATAATGATAATAATAATAATAGCAGCATCAAAAACTGGCCTCTGTGCCAGGGTTTCTCAGTCCTGGTCCTGGTCCTGGTGGACCCACTGTCCTGCACTGTCCTTGAATCAGGTGTGTCGGAGCAGGGCAACATCTAAAACATGCAGGACAGTGGGTCCACCAGGACCAGGACCAGGACCAGGACCAGGGCCGAGAAACCCTGCTTTATACAATCAGCTCCTTCTCCTCACCTGCAGCTCATCCACTCATTAGTTTACCACCTTATCATGTTTCCAAGCTTCTTTCTGTTGACCTAATCTGACCTTGTTCTTAACTCTTACTAAGGTTGTAATTCCTTAAACTGATTCCGGTTCTGTCATGCTTTTTTGGGGGTTCTTCTCTGCCAGTGTACACATCAGTTTTGCTGTTACAGATGTAGCACTTAACTTTAAATGAACTGAAAAAAAATTGATTCATTCTATCTGATCCACATGCCTCTCCAATGTGTGTGTGTGTGTGTGTTTCTCTCAGTGTTTAGATTCCGTGTCACCTGGTGACACTGTCACATATAAAGACGGACGGCGGCAACAGAAACACTGACATATAGTAAAGTGAGACGGCTACAAATAAAGAAACAAATCGTGCAATCAAAAAAAAAGAAAAAGAAAAGAAAAACCCAGTCATCCAGCAGTTTGACGGGATAAATCCCTCTCGTCCCTGCCCGCCCCTGCTCTGCTGCTGTATACACACAAACGCTTCCCTCAGTCAGGTCTGATAGTTTTGCCTGAGCAACCAAATGTCAAATTGTTTCCGTTCACGAGCACCAGACAGAGTCGGATTAAGGACATGCACACCCAAACAAAAATCACAAAACAGTGACACAGTGCAGCTTTACAGCAGCGTCACACAGAACAGAACAGAACAGAACAGAACAGAACAGAACAGAACAGAACAGAACAGAGCGGAACAGAACAGAACAGAGCAGGACTGTCCATTGTCGGGCCAACGTGACTTATGACGCCTGTAAAAAAGAGCAGAGCAGCGGTGGTAAAAGCAGAGTGACAGACAGCAGTGGAAGCCAAGGACCAACTACCTTTAATGTCTGCGTCTCTTCAGGATATACGGTGTGCCCCCCCCCCCCCGCGGCCTGTCAGCGCTAACGTCGCTAATGTTCAAGCCCCCCCCCCCAAAAGGAAGGCAGATGGAGGGGTCGTGGTGCAGTAAAAACCCCCCAAACTTCTTCTGTTCGGCACAAAGATGTCATTGAGCCTTGTCTTTGCACCTGCTCGAAGCATCAGGGATGGCAGAGGCACTTCCTGTGTGAACTCCTGCCATGCCAGATAAGTCAACAAACAAGGGCCAGTGAAACTTTGTTCGCCATGTGAGGAGGAGGAGGAGGAGGAGGAGGAGGAGGAACCAGGACCACATGAAAACGGACAGCCAGGTGGACGTGGTCTGGACCGGGCGGACCACCCTACATGTGAAGTACTCTGGACGCGGCCTTCCCGCTCAGGTGGCGGCGGTTGAACCGCCTCGGCCGATTCTTCCCCCCCCACGCGCACAAAGAGTCAAGTGTCTGAGCGAGACAGACGGAGGGAGATTGGAATAAGACGGCGCTAATGACATTTGTGCCACTGAGAAGAAAAAGCCATTATAGCCCGTAATAAAGAGGATAAAGGGGACGTGATTACTGGCGGTGAATTCCAAACAGAACCGCGATGAAGACACAGGGACACCAGCAGCTCACTGTCCCACTTGACGGCCTGCTCTCACTGTACTTTCCCTGCTGCTGCAGCTTCTGAGATAGTGGCTTGTTTCATGAATTAGCTGCAGTTCCTTCAAGGCCTTTCACCCGACTTCTTCACTCGCTTCCACTCATCATGTCAGGGCAGCAGGCAGAGCCAAGCTGGGGTTGGGGGGGGTGAAAGAGAAAGAAAAAGAAAAAAGGAACGCTTTGAAGACGACGGAGCTCGAAAAGCTGCATTTTAAAGTTGGATGGCACATCAGAGGCACGGGCCGCTACAGGGAGACACTGTACATATATATCTATATATATATATACAGTACTGTGCATAAGTCTTGGGCCGCCATTAGATTTGTTGTTTTAGCAATGCTATAATGGCCATACTGTACAATTATTTCTCAATCACTTTATTGGAACCCATCCTGAAAATATGCAGAAACACATATGCAGTTTGAAAATAACATCTTTTTCAACAAAAATGCTTCTATAATATCAAATATTCAGTGTGAGCTACATTTCCACTTGAACAATAACACAACCATGGCTCTTTAAAACCTGGAATGGAACCCTAATGTTATTGGTCAAACCTGTGTTTCTCCTACTATTTCATGCCAACAAATAGCTGCTGTGAAAAAGGTCTATTATACCTGGTTTACTCCAGACATGTTGGAGCATTACATACACATGTTGCACAAGTTCAACTCACTGACAGGTTGATCATATAGTAGAAGACTGACTTTTAGTCACGTCTTTGCAATCTGAACGCCAACGATCACAAAAGTGACAAGACTTATGCACAGGACTGTGTATCTATAGCATCTAAAAAGAGCGTCCTGTTTAAGTCGGTCAGAGCGACACCAAACATCCTAATTATCCTCTGGATCCCAAACAGGGAGCTGCTTTCAGAGACAAACAGATTCAGGCCACAGCTGAAAATAATCAAACGTGACGTGACTTCAGCTGGTATTTACGTTCACGTTCTGGGCCGACGCTATGGTTTACGGCACGGCTTCCTCACAGCCATCAGTGAATGGTTTTGCCCATTCACCCGTTTACAGCCAGATAGTAAATCTACACTGAAAAGAGGAAATGGCTGACAAATAAACTAAAAAAAAAAACCAAAATAAATAAATAAATGTAAATTTGTCACATCTCACAAATTAAGTTCAATTAGACCATTTTTTTTTTCAGTGTATATCAGAGGTGTCAAACTGGCGGCTCACAAGCCACATGTGGCCCACTAGTTTTTAATCGATTATTAATCTCCTACTGGATTAATCGTCAGCTATTTCGATATCGATTAATCTTTTTCACTGTTTTTTCAATAACTACAACAACGAGATTTTTCAGTTTGATAAACGTGCTGATAATGCTCAGTACAACAGAAAAAAAAAAAAAAAATCACTTAAACCGAATCGTTTTGGTTTGCGCACAAAGCAAGACATTCGAGGAACGGCGTTGTTATTCGCTCACACGTAACCGCAGGCGCGAGAAACCTGCGGGGATCGAACCTCCGATCGTCAGGTTTGAGGACGACCCTCTGAGCCACAGTCACCCATTAAATAACGAGGTTGCCGTGTCTCTGTCCCTCACAATAATTGTCCAAATTAGGTTGATTATTCATATCATTTGATTATAATTTGCATGTTTTGATTCTGTGCAGTAGACACCTGTTGCCTTAATAAATTAAAATACATTTTCAAAGTGACTTTGTTGTTTTTTTGAAGCCTAAAGGCCTTTTCCTAATCAAAGTCTCACTGGACTTGAGACTGTTGAAGTTTACACTGAGGCCAGATTGTCTTCTTTTCGGGGGTTTTTTTGGGGCCTCGCTGGTGTAACCATGGATCTGAACGCTCACAGGGACATCCATCTTAGACCGCGTCCGCGTCCAAGCTGCTGGGTTTTCTCCTGTCTGGAGTCGGGCCACAGTAAACTGGGCCCACATAAAGTCTGATGTATCTGTTTTCGACAACTGTGGCTCTGTTTGCTTCAAACAAACTGGCCTGTAAAAGGAAACAAAGCCAAGGCCTTTTCTGCTTCTTCAACTGCACAAAAGGATGTGGTGCTGTCGCTAAATACACCAGACTCCTCTGTTAAATATGGAGATTTTAGATTTAACGCATGTTTTCAGGATTTTGAAGTCTTTTTAACTGATCTACAGTTCGCCATTGTTCGCTTTGATTCTTGTGTCGGTCGTCGCGCTCGCGACTCTTCCAGTGACGCCGCTCTCTGACCAATCAGTGGCCGGCAGTCTGTCCGCGTCGCGTTTTAGTATCAGAACCTCGACAGAGCAGGTGCTGAAAAAAAGTACCAGGTACTATCACTGATGGAAAAGGGAAAAAAAAAAAAATGAGTAGAGTCGAGCCAAGTCAAGCCGAGCCGTGCCGTGCTGGAACTGTGTAGTGGAAAAGCACCACATGTGTTGGACTAGCGACCCGTCCAGGGTGTGACCCTGCTTTTTTGGCCTGTGTCAACTGGGATTGGCACCAGTGGCTCTGGGACCCTCATGTGGAGGATAAAGTGGTAGACAATGAATGAACGAATGGATGAATGAATGAATGGATGAATGAATGAATGAATGAATGAATGAATGAATTATACCAGGGTGATCAAACCTACAGATGAAACCAGGCCCTTGAAAACTAAAGGCTGGTGAAAGAATGTGAGGCGTGGAAATGTGGAAATGTGTGACGTGCGACGCGCGATTGTCTCTCGCTCTCTCGTCGACGGTGCCCGTCTCTCTGCCCACACAGATTTGGGGGAGGTGAGTGTGGAGACAGGAAGTGAGGAAATGCCTGTGGCCGAGCCTCTTATTTTTTTCCACCGCTGCGTTATAAACATACAGAGGAATAACATGTGCCCCTCCCTGCCCACAGCGCTAAAAGCAGCACTGTGTTATTACTGCCTGCTCTGAATGCCTGCACTGTGTGCGTGCGTGCGTGCGTGCGTGCGTTCTTATCTTTCCTGCGTTGCTCTCGCATGTGTGTCTTTGCATATGTGTGTGTTGCATAATAAGCGCTAATGTTTGTGTAAACAGTGGCGGAGCTAGACTTTTATCCTTGGGGGGGCCAGGGGGGTGGCCAAGTCTATTTCGGGGGGTCCACAGATTTGTTTCCTGAACGTTCTAGATGCTTGTCCACCTTCTGTATCTTGTGAGATGTATTCTGTTACATCTATTTACATTCAATCCACGGACCGAATTTATTGAACTCATGAACTTATTTTGGCATAAACTGCGGTCGTGTACTCGCCGATATAGCTCAGTCTTAAAATCCAGAATAAAATCCATCTCTGGCTGAGTTTTCACAAGGAGCGCGCCGCCTTTTCTGTTTCCTGAACGGTTCCGTCTTCTTCTTTTCCCATGTCTTCTAATTGTAAAGTGGATTGCAGCGCCTTGTGGTAGCCCGCATTGCGCCATCTACTGTACAGGAGGGACCTGGCAGTCACAGACTTCAAAATGCAACTGGCGTAACATGTCAATTATCTGGGGGGGGCGTGGCATCTGGAGTAGCCAATCAGATTTCAGGGGGTCCAGTGCCCCCCAACTCCGCCCATGTGTGTAAATGATCCCACTCGGCCCTGAACGCACCACATTTTGCGTTCCGTTCCTGTGAAATTGTTTCAGTTTTATTACTGTTTTATTCTGGTTTCCTTGCAGGTAACTGGTGGGTGGGGCCAATCCTGCTCATCATCTCCCTCTCTCTCTCTCTCTGAGCAGCTTTTCATTGCTTAATCACCACATAATGTAACGACAAATATCTGTTGTGATGAGAATAAAATGAGGCATAAATCATCTTGAGCTGTCTTGAGTCTTGAGTCTGCCTCCTGTGAAAGCTCAAAGCTGAATAATAATAATAATAATAATAATAATAATAATAATAATAATATCGTGTGCATAGATCCTATGAGGCACGATGCAGTTTGTAGTTCATATTCTTACATATGGACCAGTTGAATGAAGAAAGGTGTCAGCCAATAAACAACTGTTGACGCTGAGTTTACCACATGAAAATAAATCATGTCTAATTCCAAACTGGCACAGACCATCTTGGTGCATTCCCATCATTTTCGGATCACTGGCTAATCTACAGGTTCTCCAATCCCAGTGTAGCTGGGAGAACCTCATCCCGTTCTCTAATGACCCACCAAAATCATTCAAGCTTAATGATGTATGTACTTTTGATTTAATCTGTTGTATAAATGTACATATTTATGCTGAAGTGAGGATTCCCTGGTTTAATGAATGAAAAAGTATGGAGAATTAAGGCTGCAATGACCTGAAATGTTCCTTAAATGGCCCCTAAAATCGTCTCTCTATCATCAGACAAATTCAGCGCTTGGTCACAAATGTTTCTTTCTAAAGGTTTCTCGTGTAAATGAGGTAGAGAGTGTGAGTGTGTGTCACAGAAATAGACGACGGCAGGTCAACGGCGGAGACTGTGTGTGGGTTGAATGGACACGGCTGTCTCAGAAATGTGGATGAAAAAAAAAAAAAAAGTCTTTGCTGCCATTTATTTACAGCTCGGCTTCACCTCCACAGCAGCAAAACCAAACATGCTTACCCGACGTACATGTGAGGATTTCATTGATTATGTAGAGAACAGTAGAGCCATTCGGTGGTGGAAACAGCAGCGTCGGTCATTCACTATTTGTTGTTCAATATCAGTTTCCTCGAGGGCGTTTTGCTGATGTGTTTTTTGCACTAAAAAGTCAGACTACATTCAATTTTAGAAAACGTTGATAAACCTTTTTAAGAAAAAAATGACTCCAGTTGGTAAAACTCAAATAATTAAGTTTAGGTGAGCAAGTGACAAGGACGAATTTATTTAACTGGCTAACTTAAGTTAGAAGGAACTTCATTTATTCATAAATTGAAGAAATTCTTTAAAGTTTCTCATCTAAATTCTAGTTTTATTGTCAGCGTCAGACTCTATAATGTTTTCCCCATTGAACATTTCACTTTGGTTGCGTTGAAGATTTTCAGTCGTTCATGTTTCCACGTTAAACCTGACACTTTTACCATATTGATTTTTGAATATATGCCCTTTGGAGTTAACCCCCCATATCATCAGAGGCCCCAAGAATGCAAAAAACAAAATTACCAGCTAAAAGTAGCTGCAGTTTCTTTGATTTTGTTGTTATTTTATGTCTCATCATCATATGATCCCAGTACCACTGTGATTTATTTAGCTCTTGTTTGTGTCCGGAATTTTCTTTTTCCCTTGAGGTGCCACTGTAAATGGCTTCCTCCCTGTTTTTATCTCAATATTTTACACGGTGACAGGAATACATCAGCTCTGCTTTATTTTGTGTGAATAAAAATAGAACAATTTTAAATGATATTGTTTTGGTACGTCTATGTTTTCCTGCTTTTGACGATAATTACAGTAATTAAAATGTTTTTGCGTCCCCGTGTGCGGCCTCGTCACGGACAAAAATGACATTTTCTTTTAAAAATAGTCCCCGAAACAGTGCAGGCATCGTCGAGAAATGTATCGTTTGCATGAGATCGTCGACTGAGGCATGAGCCGGAAAACTGCCCCGTGTGTTTTTCCCTCCATAATTCACACACAGGACATGATATCAACACACCAGCACTAAACTATTCATGCTTCCTCTGGTCTTTGAGGCTTTTTTTCCCCCTTTAAAGATTCACCAGTGAAGCTCTTTGAACCGGCCTGATTTTTTCACTCAGTGCTGTGAAGAGGCATCGGTCGGGCAGAGCCGAGCCTCACACTCTGCTTTTATTTTTCACATCCTGCCTCCTGGTCTGATCTGGCGGTGATGTCATCGCTGAGATTTCCGTTGGTGTCGCACGCACACGCGCGCACACGCACGCACATATGCGGACTCACGTCACACACGGGCACCGAGGTGATGAGGAAACACTGAATCTGTGTTCAGATTCACATGCAGAGAACTTTATTGATCCCTTGGGAGGTTCCCTCTGGGAAATTAGAAGTCCGGCAGCAATACAGCACCGAGAAGATTGCACACAAAAGAGAAAGAAAGAAAGAAAGAAAGAAAGAAAGAAAGAAAGAAAGAAAGAAAGAAAGAAAGAAAGAAAGAAAGGGTAGCATCACTCCCCCCCGAAAAAAATTAAAAACACAAAACAGACCCACCCTTGAGTATCAATATGTTATGTTATATTATCGGCAGGTGTTAATGTTTAATTATGTTCTATGTATATAGATATATTTCGCACATGTCGGTTATAGTATAGATAAGTAGCGTAAGTGAATAAATAAATAAATTAGGTGAAACTAAAAGTAATATGGCACCCATTGACAGATATATGGATTAATATACACATTAAGCGGTACACATATATTAGCGTTTTGTTATACAAATTAACAGATATGTAGATATTTATACAAATTAACGGATATATAGCTATTACACTATACATATTATATACATATTTATAATTATAGTGCCATGGGACAAAGAAAGAGCAGCTAATGAGTCTCCTTTATTTATTTATTTATTTATTTATTTATTCATACATACAACACATATTTACTGTATATGTGTTGTTTTCAGGTGTGCACGTGCAGGGTCGGTCCAAGCCTTTATGGGGCCCTAAGCAGAATTTGATCCCCCCCCCCCCCCCCCCCTATGCTTGACTATTATTGATACAAATGCCTTAATTATAGTTGTGTTATTTAGTTTGTTTCCCTTTTTTTATGGTATTCATTTGCACTTTCATATTTAAAGTCCACTTTAAATGTTTGCCCATCAGACAGATAATATCACACATAAAGTTTGGACAGTCTTCCAGTTCACTTAAGTCAGTCAGTACGTTTACGTGCACAGTTTAATAGAGCTAAGGCCGTAGTCTGACTAAGACAGGCAATCGGACAAGATTGACAGGTCCAAGTATAAATAGTGCATGTCTGACTCCACCTCCGTAGGTGGCACTGTATTTCTCTATAAGCTAGCGTGTATTGGACTGTGGGGTGGGCCGTGAGATGGATCATACTGTGGTTCTGGTTCTGTATGTTTAGTACCTGCTGTACATGTTAATACGTGTACATGTACATGTTAATGTACGTGAAACATTTCGTGGTTACTAAGCAACAGTATTGCAACTTCCAGGTCAAAAACCCGACTCCAATCTGACTAAGTGTATGCATACACGAGTAATTGGACTATGAATTGCATTATCCAGGTATGTTAGTCCGACTAAGATTATCTCGATTTTGGTCGCACTAATGAGTTCACATGACGTTAAGAAAACTGAATTATTGTCTTTTAACACACATGTAAACACACTGACTGAGGGAGTCTAATTTTACTGAATGGCCACCAGGGGGCGACTCTGCAAGTTGTTCAATGAGCCCCATTGAAACCCCATTGAAAATGAGCTTCTTCTTCTTCTCACTTTAATCTCGCTCACTGGTTTCTGCTCTCCTTCGGTAGAACGTGATGTCGGTTTTGTGGAAACCGAGGAAGCACCAGTGTGACTGACAGCTGGAATCGTCCAATAGGAGCCTGTTTGTTCAGATTCTTATGGGTGACGTCACAGGCAGTTGTCACTTCAACCCAACCTGCATCCTGTATTTTCTGTCCAGGCCCGACTGGAACCTGACACAGTTAAAGTGAAGCAGAATTGTTCACGTTTCAATATTAAATGACAGTGATAAAAGCCCTGATGTGGTTATGGTCATGTTACTGTCGCCGTTCATGAACAAAACCCTCCCTTTTCCACATTCCACCATCCTCATACATACATTTGAGTTTGTGAAACTGTTTTTTTTGTTTGTTTTTTTCTTTTCTGGCGGCGCATGATGAGCCTGGGGGATTACTGTCATAGCCAACCCCAATATTATAGCATTACAGTCAGACAGAGCGACTCCTAGTGCCGCGCAGACAATTACTCTGCGGCCTGGATCACAGTGGAAAAGGCTGCATTAGAGAGAAACCTCACAAGTGGGAGAACGGGGAAGTGTTGGCAGATAATGTGTCAATAAGCAACCAAAACAATCGCGGCAGGAGCTCAGAGGGGGTCTGAGCGCACTTTATTAGAGAGTTCCCCCTCCATGAGGAAATGCAACACCGGTGGGTTTGTGCGAAGAAATAGAAAAATAAATAAATAATGGCAGGAACTTTTCTTTCAACTCCTTTTTTTGCTGAAGACCATGAGAAACGTGGCCTCTCTGGTTCTTTGATCTTATCTGTGAGCAAACTTCTTCAAAGACCTTCTCAATCTGCAGGAGATCTCATTTAAGAAAAACCACCTCTTCATATTAGATTTCCTGTGGCCCAAAAACCTAACAAGGGTTTGACGGCTGCTTGGCAACTGCATCCACAAATCCCTTACAACAGAAATGATCTCTCTGTGTGTGTGTGTGTGTGTGTGTCTGTATGTGTGTGTGTGTGTGTGTGTGTCTCTCTCTGAGCAGGGAGCTGCCTCCATCTTGTGGTGAAAGTGATGTCCTACAACAAACATGCAGGAGGTCATGCCCTGAAGAGTGTCACTCACGTATGATCAGAAGAGCTTTCATGACTCATACCTACATTAATGAAGGCCGAACGCCTTGGCTTTAAATGTGTATGAGGTAATTCACAATAATGACACTATGTCAACATGAAGTATGGGGTTAGTTGTCCTTTAAATGTGACCAAATGTGAAT
>JAFBJR010000068.1:490698-560434 GCA_016785285.1 Brachirus orientalis
ATGCTCCAACATGTCTGGAGTAAACCAGGTATAATAGACCTTTTTCACAGCAGCTATTTGTTGGCATGAAATAGTAGGAGAAACACAGGTTTGACCAATAACATTAGGGTTCCATTCCAGGTTTTAAAGAGCCATGGTTGTGTTATTGTTCAAGTGGAAATGTAGCTCACACTCAATATTTGATATTATAGAAGCATTCTTGTTGAAAAAGATGTTATTTTCAAACTGCATATGTGTTTCTCCATATTTTCAGGATGTGTTCCAATAAAGTGATTGAGAAATAGTTGTACAGTATGGTCATTATAGCATTGCTAAACAAATCTAATGGTGGCCTGAGACTTATGCACAGTGCTGTATATATATATCGTTTGTTCTTATATATTAAAACCACTTCTGTAATATTACTCATCGCTGCCCCTTGTGTTCAAAACATGAATGAAACCCTACAGTGGAGGAGAACTTCATGCAGACAGAGCTGGGATCTGCCACTGACATTACAAAGGGCACCTCTAGGTGGCAGTGTGGCTCTTCTCCACGAACAGTGGGAGATGAATGAAGCTGCAGCAAAAAAAAAAAAAACTCATGAGCAGAGTGTGAGCTTTTTAAAGGACGATCCTGCAGAGATGAACGCTTCAATTTGATTTTGGATTTTTGGTTATTTGTCGATGCATGAATCAATTTCATAACGGAACATAAAGTGTCAACTTCTGTTCTCACACACGTAGACGTCCTTTATGTTGAAATAAAAGCAGGAAAAGAGTTGCTGTTCAATAAAGTTTGATCAAATATGTAAAGAAGCCGGACTTTAGTTTTCTATTTTTATTATATTTATTTAAACACTACCCACTTGCTGCTGCAACAATGTGAATTTCCCCATTGTGGGACAATAAAGGAAATCTTATCTTATCTTAAATGAAACACAGACTCAGTTTTTAGAATCCACCCTCTTCTTCACCCTTAGTTTATTTTCATGAATAACTGAATGTCTTTTCTTTGACTAAGCTAATCATTTACTATTTTCCATCCGTCTGGTTTAATGTCGTTTCCCTTTAACCTTTCGTGTCAGGCCCGAACACTGTTAATATAAAAACATGATACAAATAAGTAAATTATATCGGGAAGGAAATACGACAAATTACAACAGATTTTCAAGAAAATAAAGAAACACTAAAAGTTCAAAAAGATGAACTTTTCTGTCTAATCCCTACAACCAGCAGACACTGGATTCAAACGTGACAAATTATCACAAAATAGAAATGGACGGCAACAAAAATAAAGAGCAAAGAAAGAACCATTCAAAGTTCTAAAAGGCGTAAGACAATGTAAGGAACTTTTCTACTCTTATCTCTCCTTATTTATCCATTCTTTTTCTAATAAATTTAATCACAGCTTTGGGTGAAGATTGAAATCAACTAAATGAAAAACAAGCTCAAAGACAAAGTCTCAGAGCCACAGGGAAATAATCTCTGCTGTTTTCTTTACACTCAGGTTTTTTTTTTAAACGCGTTGGTGTTAAATTAAGTGTTTTTCTTGCAGGTGCAAAGTGGGCGGGGCTAAGTCGTCAGCACAACAGGAAACAGCTGAACTCAATTAAACCTTTTAGTATTAAAGAGCTGCCACATCAGTGTTTCACTCACTCTGTTGTTTTCACCCGGTGAAGGTGCTTTAAATCAAACTTGGTGGGGAGATTGTTGTGGGGCTTTTTGTTTGTTTGTTTTACGTCAAGTTGTGATTTTTAATGTCAAATTTTGTCATGAATGCACACAGCATCGCCCCGTTTCCATGTGCAATAATCTAGTCCAGCGACTCAAGCAAAAACATTAATTCAGTTGAAGTTTTTATTGTGCAGAGAAGTTTTGTTGGTTTTAATCTTGTGAAATAAGTCGTTTCAAAGACGCCATGCGTGTTGATGGTGAATAAATTGAACAGACAACATAAAAACATATATTCCTTAAACATAAATGAAGCAGAGGACGTTTCTTTCAATTCACACAGGATCAACAATCCAACTATTTGTCCTGATATTTATCATGATAATTATCAGTATGATTTTGAAAATGTTAGTACTTATTCTCCTGCAGGGACAAAATTGAAACTTAATTAAGATTAAACCCTTTAGTGGGCCAACTTTGGCCCCCGGGCCCCACTGTGGGCCAACCTGGTTTATACAGAGTATATTATACAGAGTGACAACACGTGATGCACACGCACTGGACCTTTACTGAAAGGGCCAACTCGCCTATTTTTTAGAAAAATGTTCCATATTTTTTTATAACAATATCAGTGACCAATGATAATGACATACATGGAGATAACAAAGAGAGATGAACAAACATAATGATATTATAGTTACATAAAATTTACTCCCTGATTCATTTTTAATAACAGTTTAGGTATAACTTTATCTTACAAAAAGAGAAAAGCATAAATATTTTGGGATGAATTGTTTTCTTGTTTGTTTGTTTTTTCAATATATAAAAATTAAAACTGTAGGTGGACCAACTTTGGCCTCCCAGCCCCAGTTTGGGCCACCCTGGTTTGTACAGTTTATATATTTTTAAAATTAATTACAGTATCAGTGACCATGGAGATGCTGCAGACACGGATTAAAACATTTTTAATACTAATATTTGGTGGCACTACAACGAGAAAAGACCATTGATAGTAATATTTTATTTTTAAACATTTTATTTTAATTCTGGTGGACCAAAAGATGATTTAAAAAAAAAAACATGTAATGATAAAACATGTAAAATTTTAGTATACATGTTTCTAATTTAAATATAATACCTTGTTGGTCCACCACTTGGCCCCCGGCCCCAGTTTGGGCAACCCTCGCTTACACTTCCAGACGAATTCACTTTTTTAATGACAATATTTTTAGAAGCATGAGCCTAAATAATGATGAAATAAGTCAAAAATGTTAGCATATGTGTTTTTCATTTCTTTTTCTTTCTTTAAATATAATAGTGGTGCTGGTCCACCACTTGGCCCCGGGCCCCAGTTTGGACAGCCCTGCTCTTCCCTCATATGAATGCGGTAGAACCGGACCACACCCTCCCTGTCTTCCCCGTGTGTCTATTGGCTGGTGGAATCATGTCTCTCGTGGATGTGGCCACTGTCAGAGGCTTTAAACTATGAAAACTTCACAGACTCCTTCATCCTGTTGCCTGACACTTGTTGCTGCTGCTGCTGCTGCTGCTGCTCCACCTCCACCTGTATGCGCACCGCCACCTGAACCGCTTCAGCGTTTCCTTCAGGGATTTCCCGCGTGGAGTGATGAACTCCATCGACCCTCAGTCCCATCACCAGCACCCGCACCAGCACCAGCACCCGCACCCGCACCCGCACCCGCACCACACCTCCCCGACGGTCGGCTCTCTCCCACCCAAAGGCGCACAGGAAGCCCCGGACATGGCCGCAGTTTACTGCGACAACTTCAGCAGCATGTACCACCAGCAGAGCCTGCAGGGCGCACAGAGACCCGCGGGCTACGGCCTCGGCGATTACGCGTCCTCTCCGAACCCGTACCTGCAGTGGCTCAACGGGCCAACGGGCGTCAGCTCCACCGCGTCTTACCTGCACGGAAACAACCCGGCGTCCTTCATCCCGCCCTCCTACGGCTCCCAGCGGCAGTTCATCACCAACTCCCCCGGGTTCGGTGGCCCGGACCTGGGCTGGCTGTCCATCGCCAGTCAGGAGGAGCTGCTGAAGCTGGTGCGTCCTCCTTACTCGTACTCCGCGCTCATCGCCATGGCCATCCAGAACGCGCACGACAAGAAGCTGACCCTCAGCCAGATTTACCAGTATGTGGCTGACAATTTCCCCTTCTATAAGAAGAGCAAAGCCGGCTGGCAGAACTCCATCCGCCACAATCTGTCCCTGAACGACTGCTTCAAGAAAGTGCCCCGGGACGAGGACGATCCAGGTACCGTAAACGCACCGGCATTTAGGTGCAAATTATTCATCTGCAAGTTTTTGGGCTGTTAAAATGATTCAATCATGATGATGATACAGAGAGGAAATGCTTTAACAGTAAAAATGAATGGAGATCATTTCAAATAATTGCAAAAAGATCCATAGGAACTGAGAAATATAAGTATTATAATATTACATAAATTATAGAATGTTTGAAGGCTTAACACTGAACTAAAAATACATTTGGATACAAAATTAGTTCACACACTTGCATTCTATAAATTCTCAGAAATGTGCCTTGAATTTTAACAAAATGTTGTACAAAATATTAAATCCTTTGTACTTAAATTTGACCTGGATGATGTTTTCAATTCTTAGTTTTTTATAATTACAGACATTCATGTTTTTTTTAAGTATTCATGGTCTTTTAATCTGCAGATAAACTTTTAGAAAATTGTCAAAATTAGCTTCCACTCAACAAATGTAAATATTATTATGCACATTTTCAAACTGTGTTTTAAATTTAGATTTGAAAGTATGGGACAGAAATGACATTTCTTCATTATGCATTTATTTGTCACTTATAGGCTGAAAACAGGTATTTTCAAAAGTTTTTGAAAATATAACTACTATTATAACTAACTAATTAATATTAACTAACATCACGCTCTAAAATTGTGTCTCACTCTTCAATTCCAGGAAAAGGAAACTACTGGACGTTGGACCCAAACTGTGAAAAGATGTTTGACAACGGAAATTTCCGCAGGAAAAGGAAAAGACGCTCAGATCAGAGCAGCGTGGGAGGAGGAGGAGCAGCCGTGGCGTCATCGTCGGGCCCCACTAAGATTGATGACGGCAGACCGGCCGTGCTGAAGTCCTCGGAGAGTCCTCAGCTCCTGGGACCGTCCTCGCCGGACATGGAGACGATGAACGAAAACCACAAGAGTTCGTCGTCGTCGACGTCACCGCCGGGACTGGCGTCCTCCAGTCCTTGCTTCAACAACTTTTACAGCAGCATGTCGACGCTGAGCTCGGGGGGCCCCGGCCGGCAGGGGGGGCCCCTGGGACTGGTGAACGAGCTGTCGAACAGGAACATTACGGCCCTGAGCTCGTACCACCCCAGCCACGGCGGCCAGGACGCGGCGGCGTCCGAGCACAGCGAGGGTTTGCATTTCAACCGCGGAGTTTACTACAACACGTTTGGCGGCGGGCAGAGCGGACAGTTCAACAGCCACTTCTACAACAGCTTCAGCGTCAACAGCCTGATTTATCCCAGGGAAGGGACTGAGCTATAGGAGCGTCTCCTCCTGAACCCTGTGAACCTTCCTGAACCTCAGTACTGTACCTGCATTTCTGCAGAGAGGTAGAGGTGACGAGGCCGTGGCTCCGACGATCCTTTCACAGGAAAAATCTGAGAATATTCCAGTATTTCCGCTTGTTTTAAAGCTGCAGTGCGTAACTTATGCTGATTTCTTCTTCTTGTTGTTGACATTATCATTCCTCTGTTTGGTATCGGGCTGATATTTAATATCAGTAATAGATACTGGTCAAAATCATTGCATTGGTTAAAACTAAAGATTTAAAATCCAGCACGATCCAAAAAAAAAAAGTACCTAAATTTCGCATGTGGGCCTTTAAATTCTTCTTACAGATATGAAGCGGTCATGATTTTGAAATGGCTGGTTATTGTTTGTCCTCTTCTTCGTCGAATAATTCTCAGCAGACTGTACACTGAGAGGTGCAAGGCTGCCCTCTACAGGAAGAGGCATTTCTGTCACTTTATATTCTTACATATACAGTTGACCCGTTGAGTAAAGAAATGCAAAAACTGCCTTAATGGCAATATTGCAAATTGCCTTTAAACAGATTAGATTGTTTTACTGTATCGGACCGATATCAGGATCGTTAGACGCTCAAAGTTATCAAGAAAAAGTGGTATCAAGCCTTGACTAGTATTGTTTGTTTGCTGCGTTCCTCATCTGAAAACAGGCTCCGTCAAGCAAAACTATCAGACCTGACCATGGGAGCATTAGTGTGTATACAGCTGCTGCACCGGGGTGGGCGGGGACAAGAAGTGTCTATCCCAATCAGATTTTTTTTTGAGCAGTAGAATTCACTTCTGAAAGTTTTCATGGACGCGTCTTTGTGTTTTCAGTCGCGACATAAAAGCAGCCGCGTACTGTGTCACCGGGCGACATGAGATCTAAACTTTTAAACTTTTTGTAAGAAAATATCAATACACCCAAATATTGCGACGTTGCTTGGCGTCACAATGCACTGACTCTTTAAAGCAATGTATCGATGCATTGGGAATATTTTTAACAGTGGTTTTGTGTTGTAGTTAAGCCTCCAACCACTAGTTGGCAGCAGAACTTCAGTTACTCTTGTTAGCCAGAGAAAACTGTTAATTGGTTATGCATAATAATTAGATTGTTTTTACTGTGAGACAAATCCGCTCACATTATCGTCTCTTTATCGGGATGTGAGTCACCGAATTCGTGCCAACACTAAAAATCGTAAAAGTTAGACACAGACAGAGTCACGTGAAGCTAAAAGGCTTAATCAACATGGTGCAAACTTATTTGACGCTGGTTTAAATCTAACGTTTGTTTACATTTTAAAGTTACGCACTACAGCTTTAACTTTGACGAGCACCAAAACTGTGGAAATAGCAGCCAAAATGTAAATAAATAAATAAGCACTTATCTTTTTTTCCAGTTTTCTATATCTATTCTTATATAAAAGCTCCTATTTTTTTTCTTTTTATACTTAAAAGAAATGTGTTCTTTCCTTGTATTTTTCAATCTATTTAACATATTTTTTTTTTGCTCCTACCAACAGAGAGCCTTATTTTCATAACCACCCTGTCATGTTTAAGATGAAAATGTACAGCTTATATTTTTTGCCACTGATGCCAAATCATGCCTTTTATTTCTAGCCTCAGTTCTTCCGGTCGATTTAGACTCTTCACTCATAAGATTCACCACAGATCTGCCAAAGTTGCCTTTTGTTAGCGACCGCCATTACCTCAATCACATGAGACGACATGTCCTGCTTAAAAAAAAAGAAAATAAATATAATATAAAGGGCTCACTTGTTTTTTTTATTTTTCTTTCCAAATATCAGCAATAAGTGATTTAACATCCAAAAACCAGGCCTGGTCTTATTTTTATATCCTCCACGTTGACTGAAACCATAGCACTAAGGCTCATGTACAGTAAATACAAATTTGTATTAATTTTTTTTTGTAAATATAAAAGACAGTTTTGTGATTATTTATGCTATTTATGCTAAAAGGCCTTTTTTTCTACTGTTGTGTTTCATTAAAGCAGAAGTGACAAAAAAAAAACAAGTGCCGAAAACAGTATCGCAGAAGCCCGGGTGTCATAAATACACATCATTCACATATTGAGAACGATAACAATTTTGCTGTGTCATGGTTTCTCTCAGGATTCAACGTGACAATCATGGAATGGCTTTTTTTGTGTCCTTTATTGTCTCTGTTTGTTTTTTGAAACTTTATAAAGTACACTACAGCTTCCAGGCAGTTTCAACTGTGATTATAAATAAACATCATGTGACTCACTTGTATTGTCATGCGTCATTTTCAAACGGGGCGTCACTTTATTGTAACGCGAACGCAAACTGGCTTTAATCTCATATTTGATTACTTCTTAGTTTCATAGTTTCACTAAGGTTTTCTCCACTTTCTCATTTTAAATATTAAAATCTCTGTAACCCTTTTTTTTTTTAATACAAACGACCTGAGGAGGTATAATTTATGAGTTCATGTGATTTTCATGTATTGTTTCAGCGTTAATTACAAGATTTAAACTGTGATTCACAGTATTTACTAAAGTTCGGCCGCAGATTTACAGTTATAGCCTTTTATAAAATCATGTTGTTCCCTTTTTTCTCAGCATTTAACTTTCATTTTAGTGATTCAAGCTCAATTTCAACTCAATCAAAAATAAATCCACCTTTTTTATTCACTTTCTCCCCCCCGTCAGATCCGAGATTAGTGTCAAAGAATCGTGTTACACCCAGGAGGCAATTGTGCCGCTTTAAACAAATAATATAAATAGTAATTAGTAGTTTGTTTAATTTAGTTTTCCTTTGCTGGAAAGTGGGAACGTTGCCCAGATCCCGTGCTTGACCCCCAAAACTGCCTCATCTTGTGCCAGTAATTCTCTTTTACAAGTCTGAGCAGGTCAAAAGAGCCACGGCAGCAACTGTATTAAATAGAAATAAGTGCACACTGTAATGTTTTTTAAGAAAGTTAGCAATTTTATTCTACCTTTAGCAATTTAAAGGTGTCTAAGTTGAATTTATTTTCTTTACTGTGTTTAAAAACAACGTAAGTCGACCAAAATGCTCCACAAACAAGTCAAATACATATATTGAAGTGCCACATATTATACAGACAGTTTTAATATAGAAAAATATTAAGTTTAATATTAATCATATAGAGACTTCATTTGTAGAAGCCTTATTGATATAATCAAATTCAAATTCATGTTGCATAATTAATCAAAAGGTGTTTAAATCTTTTATTTTGCAAAAGTCTGACATTTTTCTTCACAAAATCAAACCATTCACATGTAATGGTGATATATAATTCAATATTGAATATTTATATGGACTTATTTAGAATTATAAGAAAATAAATGAATGAATTTAAAAATATTTCTTTGCACCATACTTTAATTTAGATCTGTTATTTTCTAGTGATGTTGCAAATGTTGAATATTTACTGTGGGTTATTGATCATTTTACCCGTTTATTTAATATTTTATTCTAATGCGTTTTGTTTTAAATTGTAAAAAAAAAAAAAAATTCACCCCAATTTACAATGTTTAAAAAACATATCTTTTGATTCATTTTAGATAAGGAAAGACTTTTCTTCGCGTTTACAGTAAAAAAAACTTGGACTCCTTCAATATGAGTTCATGCTTTGGTGTCACACCTCATTTCTTACGAGAGCTCGGAACGGGCGACGCCTCAGCAGAGGAGAGAAAGTTCAAGTTTGGAGTGAAGCCAAGCTCCCTGTAAAGACACGGCAGCTGACAGACGTCTTGATTCAGGAAACAGTGAGCGCTATTGTCCTCCGTCCTTCACGCCAATCCCCATGTATCAATTAGGGACTCTCTGAAGATCTCCCCCTCAGGCCGACCGGGTTTAAGCAGCTCTTTTGTCTCCGTTCTCCGCCAGTGTTTGGCCCAAATTAAGAGGAGGCCATTTCACTTTTTTCCTTCAAAGAAGCGACGCATCAAGCGATTCCCTCTGCAAATATTTACCACCCATTGTGCAGATTAGTGACAATTATTTGACCATTTAATTTCGTCTTCACTGTTTATGATTCACACCGGGGATGTGTTCAAGGTACTTAAGTGTTTTGCCGTGAAACTGATATGATGGTACTTTTCCCATCGTCTCCCAAGTGAATTTAAAAGTGAGTACATCTGCTTCATTCCCGTCTATATCTAGATCTAAATGTAGTTAAAGGGTTGAAGAAGACATAATTGTCATGCGACGTGATCAGTTAAGCATGGCTTAAAGTTTGATAGCTTAGGCTAACGTAGCCATTGTTAAATTAATCCCAACATTACCTGCAAGTTTAAGGTACATCATAAAACGCCAGGGATGAGTCATCAGAGATTAAGGAAACATGTTTCAGTGAAATATTGGCTTCATGGTACAGCCAGCTTATTCATAACTTCAATTTTCTCTGCGGGCTGAAAACTTTTTGTTTCGCCAGAGCAGTTAGTCGAACCCAGCTAGCGTAACTGCCAAATGTTACCAAACCCTAAAAAAGCCTCAGTAGCACTCTCAAAAACATCTTGACCCGAGATGTTGGTTAATATGTGAAGGAACTTTGCACGCCTGGTTGCTTTTTAACCTTTTTTCTCTACTGAACTCCCCCTACAGTGCATATTTTAGTCGTATGAGTTCTCCCATCCCCTCTCCTGGCCATTTGTTTTCAATGGAGCTGATGAACACAAGCCATGGAGTCCTGTCCATGTCCATGTTCATGTCCATGTTCATGTTCATGTCCATGTCCATGTCCATGTCCATGTCCATGTCCATGTCCATGTCCATGTCGTGCTTTTTAATTCTCACCTTTTCTTTGAACAATTCCTCTGCTTCTTTTTCGCTCTGTCCTGATGAACATCTAAAATAACGCTAGTGCCACGCTGGTCGTGTCGACAAAGCCGGGCTGTGTGTGCGTGTTCTGTTTCTCACGAGACCCGAGATTTCACAAGACCACCTGATTCTTAGGAACCCGGGTTGTCGGCCCTGATCTTGCAAAGCTGGTTTTCCACAAACAGACAGTAGGGGGCAGTGGAGACAGCCCTAAATCTACCCGCAACAAGACATTTAACCATCATAATGACTCTGAAGCTGTTAAATTAGGTTAAAAATACTGCATAGTTCTGCTTTAAATTAAGTGTAAATTAAAAATATTATATACTTTAAGATAGTAACATACCGTATATATTATTTTTACAGTCTGTTTTTTGTCACCTTGTCGTCTCCTCTCGTCATCTGACAATTATCTGCTGCTGCTCGGAGCAGCCACACTTAAACTTTCAAATTCTGTGTGTTGCTTATCAGACTGGGAGAATTTATTAAAAAAAGAGCATCATTCATACCTGAGAGTCTTTTTTAAATGCAGCAACTCTTTCAGATATGATATGGAATAGAATTATCGCAGCTGCAGAAACCAGACTGGGATAAGTGCAGTTCTTTGTTTCCACCATCCTGAAACACCGTTTCAACCAACACTCTTCACTGTTTTGAATTGATATTACTCTAATTTTTTTAAATTTTATTTATTTATTTATTTATTTGTTGCAGTTGTACATGTTTGTAACCCCTTTAAAACAGAACGTATGTCATCACTCTCGTGCTTCTACATCGTGCAGTGCTGCTCTGAAACACCATGACCTTGTTGTTTGCATCTCAAATGCCCGCTCTACCGAAGCCTTTCAGTTCTGGCAGGCTGCTCTGGTGCCGTCTGGTCAGCGAAGTCCCCTCCTGCCAGAAAAGTGTGAACTTCTCTGTTCGATGGAAACCAACGACCCAGACGCTGTTTGATTACAACTTACATGTATGCCTGCACAGACATTTGAAAAGCATCATTGTTGGTTTTCAGCTGGGAAACAGGTTGAACTGTAACTGTGAATACTGTAGGTTCGTGTCCTAAACGACCCTACAGGACCCCCCCCCCCATCCCCAAACCCAGATTGCTCCTCTGATAATGAACGTGGAAGAGGTGACGCCTCGCTAATGAGAAAGAGCTCGGAGCACAGAAAGCAACTGTTCTTCTGTAGCAGCATGTTTCACGTAGAGGGCTGGGGATCAACTTCATCAAAGATCTGCGACTGTGGCGTCAAATAAGGACAGTGCAGCGATGATGACGGGTGTCAGGTGGACCGCTCGTGCTGGACTGTGTGTCCTCAGGTTGCCGTCAAAACAGTTATTAATTAATCACAGTGGTTCAAAATGGAGGGAAATATGTGATGCTGTGGTTTGATGGTGAACTGTACATTTATTATCACCGGTCTGTTTGGTCTGTCAACACATTTTTATAGAAGATACTCTATGAATAACTTTTTTATTCATTTATTTATCAGCAAAACTGGAATTAAATATGTCCCTTGACATTTGCTAACTTGTTATTTTAGCTTTAACGTTGTATTAATGGATCACACTTCCATGCCTCTCTGTGTGGCCAGAGGTCTGCGTGACAGAAATTCCATTTTCTGCCCTTTTTTTTTTGCACTGGTTCAGTTTGTAGCCCAACCCTTTCCAGTCCAGTTGGTGGCGCATTTTTGTTTCGCTCAAAAGAGACAATGAAGATGACAGTAACCATGGAAACCTGCTTGAAGTTGGATTAGAAATTCCACCACTATTACAAGAAAACACAAAGTAGGGCAATTTTATGGTAGTCCTGTGTTTCGGAATTCCCAAGGTCACATTCTCTTCCTCCAACTCAGAGCATCCTCACTTACCCTGATTTAGGATTCCAAGATGGCTGCCCCATTTGAACCATTAATAACACTTCTGTCCTATTTATTTCTAAGTAAATCAATTGTTCACATAGTACCATTTAATTTTTTTTTGCAAGACACGTTTTAGCAAGATATGCTGCTATACAGTTTGTGTTCAGGAAAAAATACCCCGTAGAGTTTGTAAGTGACTGGTGTTGATTGAACAATGGCCAGACCGGGACACTTTTTGCTTCCAGACCTCTCTCTGAAACGAGGTAAACTTGGAGGTGAAGTCATTCAGTGTGAGACTTTACCACCACTGTAATGGAACGTGAGAACCAGTACGCTAGACTGGAAGTATGAACAGCTAGCAAGAGCAGGTTAAGGAGCACTGCCATGATTTTGCTGGCTAGCTAGCAATAGCAGGCTTTCCCGACATTTGTAGCATTTGCATTAAAACTAAAATAGCGATATTGGGTTGCCCTTGCTACAGGGCAAAGGCAAAAGTAGGCTAAGTATTAGATAGATAGATAGATAGATAGATAGATAGATAGATAGATAGATAGATAGATAGATAGATAGATAGATAGATAGATAGATTGATTAAAACAATAGAAATATAATAGCACCAAATACTTGAGTGACAACAAAATACTTAAGTGGGGTAAACTAGGAATAAAAATAGTGGGACAAGGGCATTTAGAAAAACAAGTTAAGTAAGCAGATAAGGGGCAGTGGCAAGATGATGGTATGGTGGTAATGTCACTGATGATAACAGTACATAATAACAGTATATAGTAGTAATCAACAGAATATAATAACAACAGTATATAGTACTCATGGTAGCAGCAACAGTGTATAATGAAAATAGTAATAATAGCCTTAGACACAGATATGATATATGATATATATGGGATATATAGTGTAGGTATAGGTGTAATATATGCATGATAAATAAATACTTGACTAAGCAAGATACATACCACAAACAGTAGCTATGAATATGAATATATAAATAGGATGTGCAAAAGGAACATATCACTTAATAATAAAAAATAAAAAAAAAACCTGGTAGCTGCTGCAAAATTATGTGTGTGCCACTTGATTTAACCTGTTGGTTGTTGATTAGCTCTGGCATTAGCTCCAGGTTAGCAGTAAAAGGTTGTGTATAAACATGAGAAATCGTGAGGATAAAGGACGTACAAGTGGGGGAATGAGAGTGTGTTAAGCACAGGAAAGCATTCTGATGGGTGGCGTCCAAGAAGTGGTTGCAGCTGGGGGCCGTGGGGAGGATTGCTCGTGGGGTAGCAGGGAGGAGGGAGCTCCTGAGTATGATTTCATCCTGGAAGGCTCAATTAAGTGGTTTGTTTACCCCTCGTGTGGAGCTGCTGAATTGGAGCCAGGTCAGCTCTGGGTTGAGGTGTTGTTCATTATTTTTCCGCCTGTCCGATCCCATGAGTGGCCGCAGAGGATTGGTGGCCGCTCGGCGGCCGAGGAGCAAAGGTTCCTGCCGGTGGGGTACGTCAAGCACACTCAAAGCCTCTCTCTCCTTTATGGGGGATTATGATCAACAAAGCATGTCCCACACCTGCACCGGCCGGCACAATGGAAACTCCGCGGGCCAATGGAGACGCAAGGAGAGAGCAGTTATTAGAGGCCCCCACCAATGAAATGGATTACATTAACCCCTTCTGTTGTTCCTGCTGCAGGAGCCTAAACATTGAACTGACAGACTCCACATCTCATTGAGAAAAACTCTGGTAACACTTTGTTACAGTATCTTTATTCCAGTTTATCCAGCACTGGGAAATGTTGTGTCTCTACTCCTGGACTGTGGTGGTGTGATGCTGAGCTGATTTGCTGATTTGAACAGATCTTAATGCTGTAAAACAAAGGTCACGGGGAGTTTGCTTTAGTCCAGATATTTTAAATTCTTCCAAAACCAAATTTTCCTTTTGTATCTCAAAGAGTCTAGACATAAAGGTCTGTTCAGCATGTGCAGGTGCTGTTTGTGGTTATATTTTTTATAATATAAAGATCTTGATGAGGACTTCCACCACAGTTCATTCAAAAATTCTTTTATTGTTTTTCTATTAATTAAATATTAATGGTCTTCATCAAAGTGCTTCACAAAAACACCATTGCTGCAAACACTGGTTCACGTAGCATTATTGTTGTGAAGCAAAAATGCTAGCCACTCTTCCACCGTGTGGCCCAGCTATGCTTTATTCTGGTTTTAAGAACACCAAAGATGTCTGCGGACAAACTACAAAATGGCGGTTCACAATAAACCAATGAGTCGGATCATTGGTAGATCATTCAATGCATCACCTTCCCCCCATGTCAGATAACATTTTTACACGTATAAGACAGAAACCACAAACCTTCAAAAAGAAAGGTGATCTATTGCGCGTCAAGCCCATTTAACAGTGTAACTGTTTATCTTGTCGCTTTGTAACTGATCTCCAGCCAACACGCATCAGAATCTAAGAGCGGGAGATGACAGTTATTGGATCCATCATCGCTTTGCCATAATTAATCAGAGCGGCGTGTTCCAAAGCTACAAAATCAAATTAAAAAGAGGCAGTTTGGTGTTAAAAGACAAACTATTGGCTAATGGCTGAGTTTTTGTGAGGTTAGGTAAATGTATTTGTTCAGCGCATTTCAACAGCTCATTGTGTCACAATATGTCACAATATTCGTAAATGACAAATTAAATATAAATGTCGACTATACACCGACACTATTACCTGCATTTAGTGATTATGGCAGCATATTAGTGCCACAGCAGCATAAACTAAAATAGACCAGTATCACATTATAATGCATGATACTGTTGTTTTTAACTTAATGTAAATGACTACGTGTAACTTTTTGATTTTAGTTGTTGTCGTTGTTGTTGTTATTCTGCCTCTGTTTGGTCTTTGTGACCAGAAATGATGTAACACCATATCTTTGCTGTGTTCTTCATCTAAAAAAGGGCTAGCAAAAAAAACTAGCAAAAAAAAAAAAAAAAACTATCAGACCTGACTGAGGGAGCGTTTGTATGCATACAGCAATAGCGCCAAGGTGGGCGGGGCCAAGAAGCATCAGGGTTTTTTTGTTTTGTTTACATTTATTTTTTTATTGGTTTTTTTTAGCTGTAGCATTCACTTTGGAAACACAAACGCTACGTTGTTTTTTTAGTCATACTGCAGTCGTCTTGCTTTACCCGCCAACTTCCTGTTAGTCACCAGCACAAGAATGTCACCGGGTGACACCAGATCTAAACTCCACTATAGTGAGAAACTGAGAGTGAGTTGTGAGAGTGTGAAGCTGATAGGCTAAGTTGTGGGAATTCTTTTGCCAATGATTTTAAAGTAACAGACATTTGTATGTGTGTGTGTGTGTTCTTGTACTTGCTGCCGAGTGAGGACCAAAAATCGTATAAACACCCAACAAAATGAGGACATTTAGACAAAGTGAGGACATTTTGGCGGGTCCTCACTTTTTTTTTACCCCTTAAAAGGGCTTTTTCAGGGTTAAGACCTGCGGTTAGGGTTAGAATTGGGTTTAGGTTAGGGTTAGGCATCTAGTTGTGATGGTTAAGGTTAGGGTAAGGGGCTAGGGAATCTATTATGCCTATGAGGGTCCTCACTTTGAGAGAAGCGCAAACACGTGTGTGTTTAAAAGTGGCGTACCACAGCTTTACTGGTGCCCAAACTGCTTTACTGGTGCTGTTCAACTTGAAACGCACCAGTGTGCCCTCAATATTCTCCGTATCCTGTCTCTCAAACTGAGTCAACAAGTAAACAGTGTTGTTTACTTGCAGTTGCATGTTTGCGGTTTGTTTGCAATGTGTTTTTGGAACAACAGAGCGTGAGGATACGCAAATGTTTTCAGCGAGGGAGGGTGTCAGGAGCCAGGAGCCAGAGAATCGGTCTTGGGTGAAGTAGGCCGAAGCTTAGAGGAATGTCCATCGCTGCCCTCGTCCTAACCCTCTCACTGACACACACACACACACACACCGGCTTTAATTGGGCCTGTTCGTCTGGCACCTCTCCAGATCACACTGTCACTTTATACAGCGTAATAAGCTATTAGCCCCGACCAGACCGGGCTGCAGCGCCACCCCACACTAATCGACATGGACGTGGTCATTGTGTGGGACAGGGGACTATAAGGACAACACAGGCTGGCCATTGTTGCCGCCTGGACCTCAGAGGCTGGGACGCCCAGGAGGGGACGAGAGAGAGGGACGGACGGGATGAGAAACAGACGGGGAGGACGAAGACGAGGCGAAGTCACGCTCGTCACTGCCCCCCCAGGAAACAACAAAACAAACTGTAACACCTTCACTTCAGCCGCTTTGCTTTGGCAAAAATATGACTTTCCGCCTGGAAACAATGGCGCACCTGCAGGAAGACTGAGCTGCAACCAGAGCAGCGATGGACGACCACGTCCGTCATGAAGAGACGTCCTCGGCGCTCAAACACCGTCAGAGCTGAAGGGGATTTAAATGTTCAAAATGTACATTATTATTATTTCAGTCATTGCATATCTTTTCAAGTCATTTTTTTTTCCAAATGCACAAAACTCTGATTTTACTTTACAGTTTTGACAAGATTTCACAACATTATAAATAAAATAAAAATCTGTAGTGTTTTTTTTTTACTGGTCATGTTTTGATTCATTGTTGTCTTTTGTTGTGTTGTTTGTTTACTTGTATTTCCCAGGTTCCTTTGTTTGTTAAGTTTATACTTTAATTTATCTTTGCTGTGTGTGTTTTTGTTTTGTTTGTTATTTTTTGCTTGTAGCCAGTTTTATTTGTTGTGTTTTTTTTCAGTCAATTTTTTTTACAAATTGGTTTTTGTTGTTTTTTTTTTTTTGATTTGATTTGTTTGTTTTCTTGTTTATCTTTAATCTGTTGGGGTTTTTTATTTGTAGCTGTGCTTTTTTTGTTTGTATTTTTTTAATTTCTCGTGATTTTGATTCATCATTCTATTTTGTTTGTTGTTGTGTTTATTCATTTGTTTTTAGCAAATTCTGTTATGTGTTGTTTTTTTTTTGTCTTTTATTTGTAGCTGGGATTTTTCAAATTTGTATCATTTATTTACGTATTTTTTTTATTATTTGTCACTGTCTTTTCTTGTTTTTTGATTTGTTTTTAATTTACACCAGTGCTTTTCCAGTTGTCGTCCCCATACTGTGATACTGTGTAGATAGAGCAGGGCTAACATTTGTGCAGAGTTCATTTAATCACTTCATCAAAACATGTTGGATGGATCAGAGCACGAGGAGGGAAACTTCCTCGACCACATTACGTCGTCTCCTCGTGAACAAGTCTCAGCAGCTCCAGGTGAGACGAGGCCTTGGCTCTGCAGTCGCTCTGAGCTGCTCATACTTTCAGCCTTGGCAGCGAGAAAGACAGAGGTGTATTTTATGTTGGGGATGTACAGACCAGACTACACAATCATCACCCAGTGTCAACGTGCGACGCTGCAGAGTCGATGCACGAGTGTGAGGACATTTGTTGATATGAACTGTGCTTAATTAACCCCCCCCCCACATCTGTGCGTGTGTGCGTGTGTGTGTGTGTGTGTGTGTGTGTGTGTGTGTGTGTGTGTGTGTGTGTGTGTGTGTTGGAATGCCACAGGGGTTGAGGGGCAGGCTGTGACAGACCCATGAACAGGTGCATGATGGGGGTTGAGGAGGCTCAGTGTGAGAGACTGGTCGTGGCTCTGTGCGTGTGTAGCTGGTATTCCTCATGTTGTGGGGACCTAAATCTGTCTCCACAGTCACATTATGGGGACTTGTCTTCCTTATGGGGACAAAAGTCCCCATAATATAAATGACTCCATTTTAAGGTGAAGACGTGTTTTAAAGTTAGACTGAGGTTAGGGTTAGGTTAAGGTCAGGGTCGGGGTTAGGGAATGCATTTTGTCTTCGAGTGTCCTCACTATGAATGCTGCGCAAACGTGTGTGTATACTTGTATTTGTCACCTCTTTAGGACATTTTCTGTCATAAACACTGACCTTGTCAGGACCACTAGTCCTCATGGAGACCAAAACCTGGTCTTAATGAGGCAGAACCTCATTTCTGAGGAACTGGTTAAGTTTAGGACTAAGGATTGAATTGTCAGTGCAATGTCCTTTAATGATTAGCTGTGCCAACCTGTGTGTGTGTGTCTGGTATTCCTCATGTTGTGGGGACCTAAATCTGTCTCCACACTCACATTATGGGGAATTATGGGACAAAAAAAAGTCCCCATAACGTAAATTTCTACATTTTAAGGTAAAGACATGTTTTAAAGTTAGACTGAGGTTAGGGTTAGGTTAAGGTTAGGGTCAGGGTTAGGGTTAGGACACTAGTAATTATGGGTAAGGTTAGAGTAAGTCTGCAGGAAATGAATGGAAGTCAGAGTAATGTCCTCTGTCATGTAAGGAACAGGAATAGATGTTTAATTTTGCCTTTTAATGACGTCGTCCTTTGACATAACGTTTGAGTCAAACATTATACTGAGGAAGGAAACTTCTTATTGTAACCAAACAAGACAACAATTACCACGATTCCTGATCTTCATCTATGTTTTGTAGCTATTTTGTTATTGTTTTGAATGAGAAACCTTTAGGACAGAAAACTCATAGCGTGCCTTTAATCATTTCTCAGTATTTTCTGATTTTATTTTAATTTAAGGAAGGGAATGTGAGAACGTATGAACAGCCGCGTTCAGAGATAAACTGTATTTCCACTGGCATGCATACGAACAATGGGGTTGATGAAGCATCTGTAGTGAAGGGAGACTAAGCTGATCACAGAGAAGTGGATCCGTACAGTGACAGGAGGTGGAGAAGGGGGAGGAGGAGGAGGAGGAGGAGGAGGAGGAGGAGAGAGGCAATCAGAGGAAAAGCAGAATGAACGAATGAGGGAAAACATATTGGTCATCCTGAGTTCAGCCTCCACCCCCCCCGCTGTGAGCCCCGGCCGTGGGCTGCTTCACTGCCTGGCTGCTCATGCAGGCTCTGCCGGGCCACTCGGCACAAATCCACTTTTCTGTGCAAATGACCAGGAGAAGGCCAGCGGGGTGAGAAGAGCTCACCCTCTCCTCCCCCAAACCCCCCCCAAACCCCCTGTCTGATCCCCTCACTGGCCCAGCACGGAGCTGATGGAGCGTCACGGATGTCCCTGGAGTGCACCTACATTCTCTTTTTCACCAAAAACACACACACACACACACAGACCTCAACCCACTTTCCTTTTCTGTGTGTTTCAAGCAAGCCCCAGCGAACTTGTAAATTTGAATATTATAACAATAAACAATTCGTATTGTGTCTAATAATCTCAAACTGTTTCCTTCCACACTCTCACATCGGCTATTTATTTACAGTTCAATAAATATGACAAAAACCAAAAGGGACAGAACAAAATATGATTGGACAAAAATTAAAGTGAAGTGATAAATCATAAGTCGTCCATATAATGTGTTGCTGCTGTTTGAGGGGGCGAAAAAAGTACTTAATATTCACGTGTCAATATTCACAATAACAGCAACGATAATGATGATCCATATTTATATAAAGCCACTATATTTATTTGGCGGGTCACACACGGTGGAGTGGTGGTTAGCATTGTTACCTTGCAAAAAAAATGGTCCCGGGTCTCAATTATAAATTAAATCATACAATCCGTAACATTTTGTACAGTATGTACAAATACAATACAGTATGTATGTATGTAATTATATGACAATAGAAAGTGTGTGAATATGTTTAAATGTGGAACACGTCTAAAATTCTGTTACGCACACACACACACACACGCGGCATTCTTGTACATTATTCTTAGTGAGGACACTCATAGATATAATTCATTCCCTCGTCACGTTACTGTGACCCTCACTATCACAACTCGATGGTTAATCCTAACCCTGAAACCAAGCCTTAAATCCTCACGGCCTATAACACACACACACACAGAGACAGACAGAGAGAGAGACAGAGAGAGAGAGACAGAGTGTTCCTGCCTCCTCCCTCTAATGGAGCTCCCTCTGAGCTCAGGTCCAGGGTAAAGGTTCATCCAGAGGACGGAATCAGCCTCCATGGCAAACTCAGTGCTGAGGAGGAGGGTGTGTGTGTGTGTGTGTGTGTAGACTTGTACTTACATCTTTGTGAGGACCAAAACAACTGGGGAAAAATTTAGGAGAATTTGTCTGGTCTGGTTAGTCGCACCTTAAAATGGCTGTTTATGGGTTAAAATCCTAGAATTAGGTTTAGGTTTGGGTTACATGTGTGCGTGTTCTTGTACAGGTATCAGTAAGAGACGGTATTTTGGAAAAGTGAGGACTGCTGGTGCACATGTTGTGTCACCTCTGAAATGGGCTTTTTGGGAATTAAGACCTAATTTTAGGCTTAGGGTCAGAACTGGGTTTATCTTAAAGTTAGGGTTAATCACTTAAGGTTAGCACTTAAGGTGCTGGGGAATGCATTATGTTTGCAACTGTCCTCAGTAAGAATCATACATGAAAATATCTCTGTATGTGTGTGTGTGTGTGTCTGGTCTTCCCTATGTTGTGGGGACCTAAATCTGCTAAAACAGTCACATTATGGGGAGTTGTCTTCATTATAGGGACAAAAATCAAGTCCCTATAATGTAACTGACTCCATTTTAAGGTGAAGGCATGCTGTACGGTTAGGATGAGGTTAGGGTTACGTTGAGGTTAAGGATAAAGTTCGGGTAAAGCAAGTACGTTTAAAGGTAAAGTAAGTCTCCAGATGTAAGTCAAGGTAATGTTCTCTGAAGTCATGGAAACCAGACTGTGTGCGTGTAGTAGGCTACGAGGAAAAATTTCGATGCCAACTTATAGAGAACAGCAATAAAGTGCCCAAAATGCGTCTCTCGCAGTGACTTAAACGATGACAACAACGACGTTGATCCAGAGAGATGGACATTAAATGGAGGCGCATTAAACGATCGAAAGAGGGAAAGCAGAATAAAGTTTGCGCCGCAGCTTCACATAAACGATTTAGGACAGAAACAGGCACAGATTTCTGTCATCCATTTTGTTTGTTTTGTTTGGCTACTTTTTCTGGGGAGTGGCCTGTACAGTAACTATAGAAATCCACGTGGAAGACTAGACCGGACTATTTCATTATGGACACACGCAGATCGGATCTGATCCTTTGCAAGACATTAGGCCTAAACAAGGCCTAATTCTCACTTGGACCATACCCAACCCAAGTCTGACTTCCAATTTCCAACTCCAGGTTGCTGTGAGTTGTGGTCGGACATCGTTGCTGGCGTCGGTACGTCACAAACGACTTAATCCATCTTCAAAACAACGCTCGTTTTTGTGCCTCTGTTTTCACACTCACACAGAGAGAAGCAGTCGTGTGTCGGTTCACCTGCCAAGCTTTGTTAGTCAGTGTGAGGTCTACATGAGCCAATACAAGGCACGGCAGAGTAACAGAGGGTAATAAAGTACCCGGTAATAGAGCACGGCAGAGGAGGTAATTACAGTGAGGGGTGTCTTTTAAAGGCCTGTTTGTAATGATTCATGGTTGCACAAATGCAATTTTCCTGTCACTCCCCTCTCATCACTCACTGCTGCTCGCCCAGATCTGCAGGCAGCGTCGCTCTTGCCGCTGCGAGGAGCAGCTCTGACTGCGCTAACCACACGTGTGAAACGGTACGGCGGAAAGAAAAGGTCCACCGCTTTTCTGCTAATGTTCAGTCCGATGGCAAACGCAGCTTTCACTCAGGCTTCAACAAAACACGACTCCCCCGCCGGGTGGGATGATCCAAACAAGCACAATCTGACCTTTGATTCAAGTCAGTGTGAGCCTGCAGACGAGTGACAGCCACAGTGAAGAGGCATCCAAACATTTTACTCACAAACAAACAGAGTAACGTGATCACAGCCCATGATAAGCAGTCTTGGGGGGTGGGCGTACTTCTGATGTTAACAATTAGGAATGGTTGTTTTTGTGTTTTTACAAACAGAACCCTCAAAACCAAACAACAAGAGGAAAAACACAAAAGAACAAAATGATAAAATGCTTCAATTACTAACTGGGGAATTAGCATTGTTACAGCAGCAAAGACAGTCAAGGTAAAGGTAATAAATAATAAACTTTATTCAGTATATTCCAGATTAATTCTTTTATTATTTTTAGATTCATGTAACTCATATCTACTAACTCAACAAAATGGTGTTCCTCAGGGCTCCATTTTGGGGCCACTACTTTTCTTTCTTTTCTTCATACAGTATTCACCTTTTTTCCTCGCCTTTTTAATCACACGTTGCTTGTGTTTTCTGTAATGCCACAACTCTTTATCTTTCTCATCCTCGTTTTGTTTTGTAGTATTGTTTTGCTTAAATAATGTGGACAATCATTATATTGTTTCAGCGTGCTGTGTGTGTGTTAGACACCTTTAAAAGCAAGATTGTACATTTTATAGGGTTCGTCCTAATAAATTAGATATGAAGTAATAATGCAAAAACAAATGCCATAAAACCGTGACCATTAAAACAGAAACAAAGTTTCCTGCTCAGATATGCTCACGTATGCATTTAAATAGTCATCCATGTTGGATTGAAGGTTCCCAGTTTCCTGTGTTTTGCTAAAACATTTCAATATACTGCACTTTTTTTTTGACTTAATGAATTAACTACCCTTTATGGAGATTTTCCATTGTCTTGTGTTTCCGATCAAAGACATAAGGACAACAGCAGGAAAAAAAAAGTGTGACAAATATTTCATTTAAAAAAGATCCAGGAAAGTTGATTTTTGACTCTGTTTTAATGTGGTTACATACGTAACACCCATCTCTGCCCTTGACTCTTCTGTGATCCTCATGTCTCTTCATCAGCCTTGACAACTTTATAGGCCTATTTGTCACCACAAAAAAAAGCCTCTCAGCTGCCCGTGCGCCCCCTTCCTCCTCCTCCTCCTCCTCCCCTTCTTCGTCTTCTTCTTTAATAACCTGTGCTCACATGAGACGTCATTCATGTTCAGAAAAGTGGTGGCGGGCTGGAAGAGACTCGCGGCCGCGCAGCATGCACAAGCACAAGCACAAGCACAAGCACAAGCACACCGACGACAGCCTCTTCCCTTTTTGCATCCCAGGCCCCAACCGAGACCCAGACATCAAAGGCAGGTGGAGTGAAACCATGAAATTACAGGTAAGGTGTCAATTACCCTTTGAAACCAAGCACTCTCCAAATCCAGGCAAGACCGAGCTGGTCCCTGGAATTAGAACAAATAAAGAGGAGCTGAAGGGGCAGGGAAGAGGAGGGTTTTATGGGCTGTGTTGACAATATGGCATCAGTATAAAAGGTCCTAATTCAGCTTTAAATTACAGCCCTGTTCTGCTCCACACAACTGAACAACCAACCACCATGTTTGGGTGTGTGAGGGTCCCGACTGGTGGAGAAAGGAAAAGACCGGCATCAGTTTTATTGGTTTTATTCATAGTGGCTGTTATTTCTTCTGCAAGGGGGAAAAAAATGATACCTTTCTGCTCAATTACATCTTGATCACTCAACAGTCAATCAGCATGTAATGGAGGGTGAACCCAACTAAACAACCTCTAATTTCCTGGAATGAGATGCATAAAAATCTTTATGCATCCCTGTGTGACCCTGTGACACACAGTATCACCAAAATGATTATTTGCAGTGTGTTTGTATGAAGTACTGACCCGTATCCAGCACTGACTCCACAAAAGGCTTCTCTAATAAAATCTAGATCAGCTCCAGTGTAGAATACAGTTATTTTTGTTGCTTTATCTCACTATTAGACGACCTTTTTCAACAGTAAACTGAAGTTTGTGTCTCTTTGTAATTCCTTCACTGAAGTCCATAAAGAAAACCACTGATTTTATGTCACAGTCCTCAGGAAGGTGTCGGTCCACTGCTACCTCTGTTACTAAGCTCAAATGTGTTCTTTTGGGAGTTCTGTGCTCGAAATCCATTGTCCTGGTTTATGTAGGGAACACAAAGCTACCAAACAAGGCAGCAGTAGACCAGCAACTCCTGGGTCCCTGTGAGCTAAAAACGCTGATTTTCTCTATGGAGTTTGGTGTGGGAGAGTGAGTGGATTACAAACCCTGCCTAAGATACCGCTGACTTGAACCCGATGAACAAGGAATGTGCATCTGGCCTGTGCGTTGCAGTGTAAATGAAAGTGTTTTGTTATCGTCGCTGTGCGGAACGTAACAACGTGCAAAAATAAACTTACCCAGTTTATTTACCTTTGCAGATTTTTGTCAGGAAACACAACAATCTCATATTCCTGTGCCTCCAGTTTTTAACATTATACCATTTATTATTTTCTCATGAAGAAAACTGTCAGCATAAAGATAATTGAATTAATTATTGCTCTCTGATGCCCTCTCTTTCTCTCTCTGTGTGTGTGTGCACTATTGACAACTCATGTAAAGGGGGGGGGGGGGTAAAAAACCCAACCACAGCTTTAGGTTACACAACACACACCCACCTGCTGAGCCACAGACACGGTGCTCGCCTGGTCCAGCCCAGACGCTGCAGAACACCCACAATGCTCCTCCACCCTCAGAGCTGCTTCCCTCTACCAGGTGGCTCCGCAGCGAGTAACTGCAGGACAGACAGAGATTACAGCTGAGAGGAGGGAAGTTTCACCACCAGGGCACCAAGCTGGTGTGACCTGATCCAAAGAATGCAGTGAAATGACATGGGCTCTCCTTATGCTGCTGTAAATACACCAGCCTCCTTAGCCTTTGTTAATACCATAGCACGAACTGCGTAACTGTTTATTTTCACTTGTTTATGTGATATTGTTTCAGAGTAGATTGCAATTAAAAACTGTAGTTTATTCATCACTCGAAAATCAAATATTCAGTTCACAACTGATCTGGAGTCAATGGGAATCTATTTAAAAACATTTTCATAAATGTTCAAACAAGAACTAATAAAACGTCAAAGCTATTGAGGAAAAAAATCTGGCTACTTTTTTTTTTTTTTTTTTAATGTCACATTTTTATATATTTATATATATAAATTTTAAAAAAGAGGCTACTTTTAAAAAAGAAGTGTCCCGTTTTGTCAGAATTGTTAGCAGCACTGATAAAACAGTACTGAGTCATCATTAATGGCCAAAAATAATTTAAAAAAACCTTTTCCAATATATAGAAAATGTCAATTTTTGTCAGAATTGTTAGGGGCACTAATCAAACATCACTGATTTTGTGTCACTGGGTCAAAAATATTCATTTACGTTTTCATAAATTAGTCAGCTTTGTCGGAATTGTCAAGGGGACAAATAAAACCCGGCACAACTTATCCTCAGTCATAATATAAATCTGGACTGGAGTCACCGGGTAACGTGACGCATGTCACACATGAAATGTATATCGTCTCTTTATCCACATGGAAACGCCTTTCTTGTGTTTACGTGCAGACAAACAATACTCAATACTATAGAACTACTGACGAATAAAGTTTTATTTTATCTTTATTTTTTTCAAAAAACAGGTTTTACACCAAGCACGCATGCTCAACCCAATGTTTCCCAGTCAAGACAACGGGGTAAAAGTAGGTTTATATTGTTGTTATGGGCTTAAAAGCTGTTACAATTTTAAACATGACAAAATGAAGATTGCATGCCGCAGTTTATGTTGTATACCTACAGCAACCTGATTGTCATGAACACACCAGCAAAGAGTTTATATAAACCGATGCAGCGACACATTAAATAAAGACACACACACACTTGTGTTTTTACTCTGTCTGTTGTCCGATTGTACATCATGTCTGCACTTAATGTGAGGTCCTCTCATTAATTCTCTATTTTCCCACGCACTGTGTAACCACCTTGAAATGTGCCAGCACCAATTAACAGAGTCGGATTCCTGGTGCACCACCTGCACTTGGCATCCAGACACGCAGCAACAGCAGACAGGTTAAGGCCTCGTTTTCAGGTCGTCGATGACAATTTGTTCCCATGGCCATGAATGCGGACTGTCTCCTGGACGGTTACCATGGAAACCACAGGCCGTGTTATGATGACACGCCTGACGAATAATGAAGCGAGCGGCGCGTGGCTTTGCCTTCGTCTGCAGGGTTGGGTTTCAGCAACATGACTAACTTTGGTTTGTTTACTACACGAACAGCCAGGTAAATAGAAAGTCAAGCTTTTAAAAAAACAAAATGTAAATATGCAAAAAACACACGCTCGGGGATTAATATTTGTGTTTCAACGATGAATACTTTTTGGACTGATACCTTTGTCGTTTGGAGTCTGGCAACAAAGTGAAGGAGCAAACAAACAGGTTTTAGCAGCTGTCAAGAATACAGGAGTGATGAATTATCAGGAAACATATCTATGTTTGGCCTCCTCACAGCACACTGTCTGTAAAATCACGAGAGAGTTACATTCAACAGCAAAATAAAACCAGGTAAATGTAAGGATCCTTACATTGTAGGAAATGTTATTTGAACAAGGAATCACCATGAAACGAAAAGATCTAAAGACGTATAGCAGAAATCTTGTTGGAATTATAACTTGTGGGAATGTGCTGTGGTATTTAAATCATTAAACGGCAATTAAATTGAAAATGTCTTGTTCCTGTTTGTTCCTAAACAGGTTATAACCAATCCTAACCAGGTACTTTATTTAACTAAACCCAAACACAATCATCACCAGGAAACGGTTTTTATCTCATTTTCTGAATAACTGCAAAAGTGCCGCTAGCGGTCCGAACACCATGATGTAGATCTGCACATGAACTACCTTACCCAGGCTTTCTAAAGCTATGGTTCTCAAACTGTGGCATGTGTAAAATCAGTGGTACGCAAGCTTCGTCTGGTGGTACATGGAGGAGAATCCAGTGTGTAGAAAATTAACTAATTAACTAATCAATAATAATCATTAGAGTCACATTATCTCTCTCTCTCCATCTTAATCTAATTTCACTATATCAGTTTCTGAAGTTTATATACTGTATAGTGATGAGAGAGCAAATTATCTTACTGGGAATAAATCTGCCTCCTGTGAAAAGTCGGCCTGTTTACACCACTGTGTTTTAACGTTGGTAATAATGGGTAATATTTCATTTACTTAAACATGAACTTGTGAACAGCTGAACAACTGAAGTATTGATAGCTAATGACATGTAGTTGTGAAATTTCAACTAAATTGTTATTTTGATGTTCAAATTGATTTCGCTGTTAGAAAAAAAGTTGGTTCTTCTCTTGTTTTATTCTCTTGACCACCAGGATGGACGATTTGCTAATAAATGTCCACTGGATTTACTGCAGAACATGAATTTTCTTTAAAGGTAACATAGCGTGGTCTTTTTGAACCAAAAGTCTAGTGTCTACTGAGATAAATTAAATAACATTTATGGTGAAAAACCTCATAGTCTCTTCAGATTAAGCCAGATTATTGCTGCTCTCTGCCAGCCTCTGAACAGACACTCTGTTTCTGAGCTAATGCCCGCCCCCCAGAACACTGAGTCTCTTGTGATTGGCCAGCTACCAGCTGACTGACTGCTCTTCTTCTTTTTCTTCTTCTTCTTCTTCTTCTTCTTCTTCTTCTTCTTCTTCTTCTTCTTCTTCTTCTTCTTCTTCTTCTTCTTCTTCTTCTTCTTCTTCTTCTTCTTCTTCTTCTTCTTCTTCTTCTTCTTCTTCTTCTTCTTCTTCTTCTTCTTCTTCTTCTTCTTCTTCTTCTTCTTCTTCTTCTTCTTCTTCTTCTTCTTCTTCTTCTTCTTCTTCTTCTTCTTCTTCTTCTTCTTCTTCTTCTTCTTCTTCTTCTTCTTCTTCTTCTTCTTCTTCTTCTTCTTCTTCTTCTTCTTCTTCTTCTTCTTCTTCTTCTTCTTCTTCTTCTTCTTCTTCTTCTTCTTCTTCTTCTTCTTCTTCTTCTTCTTCTTCTTCTTCTTCTTCTTCTTCTTCTTCTTCTTCTTCTTCTTCTTCTTCTTCTTCTTCTTCTTCTTCTTCTTCTTCTTCTTCTTCTTCTTCAGGTTGAATGTTCACGCCCATGACCAGGAGTAGCTGTTGGGGGGAGGGTCCGTTACACAGCAAATGTGCTAGTTACGTAACTAAACTGGACTTTTCAAAACCTCTTGCTCGAGCGCAGGTAAACAGAGAAGCCCTTCTTTGTCAGAAGTGGCTGAAGTGTTTATTGTGACACTTTAGTGATGTTTAGATACAGGAAGGACACGGGGACACACCACTGCATGTCGTTTTTAACTGTATACAAAACAATGATTACAATCGTGTTCACTGGTGTTAAGTTAAGTGTAGCGCTCCTGTTTTTATGTGATGCAACACCAGCCAAGGAAAAGCACCTGGGTCTTCATCTGCATCTTTGTTCTGAAAGAGGAGCTTGCAATAATAAGTTTAGAAGAAGACGTAAAAAAAAAGACACCACTAGAGGGCCACATGCAGTGTTCTCCCCGTGTCGGTCCCAAGCCCCAGATAAATGGGGAGGGAAGGGAATCCGGCATGAAAACCTTTCCCCAATCAAACATGCAGATCACTGATTAGGTTCATGTTGATGTTGTGAAGGAGGACATGAGGACAGTCGGTATAGCAGAGGAGGACGCAAGGGACAGGGCAAGACAGAACGATGGCAGATGATTGGCTGTGGTGACCCCTAGAGGGCCAAACGAAGAAGAAGAAGAAGAAGAAGAAGAAGAAGAAGAAGAAGAAGAAGAGCTATAGGAACCAGCATTTTGGGAGCTTTTTTGTTAAAAAGTCAAAACCCCACACAGATTTTCCCATTTTTGTATAAACAACCAATATGTAAAACGAAGATATTTTGTAGCCCCACCTCTTCTTCTTGCATTTACCGTCACCATCTCCATCCTCAGTGTCTTCCTCTCCACCTTCTTCTTGTTCTTCTCCTTCTTCTTCTTCTTCTTCTTCTTCTTCTTGTGTTTGGACATTGTACACAGCATGCCAAATCCATTTTCTGGTGTATTTCTGTGGCAGCATTACAGCGCCAAATGATGCAGTGTTCAAGGGAAGCGCTTTAAGAACGAAAAAGAAAAAAAGATTGTATTGGTAAGCGTTTGTTTCCACGCTTCAACTCAGCAATTAAACCAGAACTGTATGAAAGGGATCTCACTTTAGCGACAATTACAAGTGGTTATTATAGTCAGTTTACAAAGGTCTCCATTGTTAAATTGTCTTTTAATGTCCCAATAAATGTTGGCATATGAATATGTATGTGAGCAAACCATCTGCGAGGGCGAGGCAGACGCAGCAGACAGTCTGTCTGTCAACAGCTCGGTGACAATAATAAGTCTTCTACCTTTCCAGGCTCGTAAACAACTTCCCATTATTAATGAGTGCAGTGATTCATTGTGGGCTGCGGTGAACAGCTCATCAAAACCAAAAGCTTCATGCATGAATTCTGCTGAAAAAGTTAGTGTGTGGCATAGTTTTTCTAGCACCTCGCGCCAAACTTCTGTCAATTCATCTTACACTTCCTAATGAAGTTTAAGGCTTTGTTTGCCTCATCGTCAGGTGTTTGTGTCTTTAGCTTTGGACGCTGCTGCTGCTGCTAATGCTGCTGCTGCTGCTGCTGCTGCTGCTTAAATGGTGGACACTGACTTTTATTTTAATATTGTTGACTGGGAATTTGTAGGCACAAAAACAACTTGAAACATCTCAGGGTTTAATCTAATTTAAGCATCTTTTTTCTTCTAAAGAGACACCGATGATACCCCTGAGGTCACACGGGGGTAAAGGACGAGAGGACTTCTACGTGAAAGTTCTGCCTTTTCATTCATTTATCCATCCACCATGAACTCCTGTCAAGAGAATGGTCTGATTTAGCATCATCACATACTTTTAAATGTTTTTCTAAAAACAAAACCATACACTAGTATTATAATTCTGTGCTAACTTTGACTGAATTGGCGCATTCACAACAATTTTTTTGTCGTGTTGCTCATATAAATGTGGCTGCAGGCTTGATTGTGTTTACTCACACAGGTAAACACAGCGTGTGAACAATCACCAGGATCTAACGGAGAACTCCCGTGTACACGATGGAGGCGACAGCGAATCATTGTCTCTGTCACTGACGAACTACCGTTCATCATGGATCCTTTGGCATTGAGAAAAGTGCTAGTAAGTGAGAAATGTTCAACTTTCCAAGTGGCAGCCAGAGCGCTCTTCAAATCAAAACATGTTACTCAATCAGTCCAACACAGGTGCTAGCCAATCAAATCATGTTTATGTGTTTAGCTCAAACAGTAAACCAGTTATCCAACAATGGCAGACATCACATCGCCACTGATTTAGCAACAGTAGCATTTCTTGCTACAAAGTCCAGCACAATCTTCAGACCCGCCCACCATCAAATGGTATGAGTACAGGTAATGGTCTACACTCAAGGTGAAGTGCAACCAAAAGCTTGAATAACATAACAGACATGTAGTTGATTAATTTGTTGGTTGGCTGATTGGTTGATTAGTTGTTTGTTGGTTGGTTGGTTCATTGGGTGGTTGATTAGTTACTTGGTTGGTTGTTGTTTGTTTGTTGTTTTTTTGTTTTTAAGTTGACTGGTTGGGTGGTTATGGTTGATCAATTTGTTGATTGGTCGGTTGGTAGGTTGATGTTTGTTTGTTTTTTAGTTGGTTGATTATTCGGTTGTTTGGTTGGTTAGTGGGTTGGTCAGTTGATAAGTTGGTTGGTTGGATGTTTGGTTGGCTGGTTGATTATTCGGTTGTTTGTTTGGTTAGTGGGTTGGTCAGTTGATAAGTTGGTTGGTTGGATGTTTGGTTGGCTGGTTGATTATTTGGTTGTTTGTTTGGTTAGTGGGTTGGTCAGTTGATAAGTTGGCTGTCTAGCTGGTTGATCGGTTGGTGGGTTGGTTGGCTGGTTGATTATTTGGTTGTTTGGTTGGTTGGTTAGTGGGTTGGTCGGTTGATTGGTTGGTTGGTTGGTTGGTTGGTTGGTTGGTTGGTTGATTATTTGGTTGTTTGTTTGGTTGGTTAGTGGGTTGGTCAGTTGATAAGCCGGTTGTTTGGTTGGTTGGTTGATCGGTTGGTGGGTTGGTTGGCTGGTTGATTATTTGGTTGGTTGGTTAGTGGGTTGGTCAGTTGATAAGTTGGCTGGCTAGCTGGTTGATCGGTTGGTGGGTTGGTTGGCTGGTGGGCTGGTTGATTATTTGGTTGTTTGGTTGGTTAGTGGGTTGGTCAGTTGATAAGTTGGTTCGTAGGTTGGTTGATCATTTGGTTAAAAGTTGTGAGAGTTGTTGAGTTTTCAAACAGTGTGAGAACTCACCTCTTTCTGAGCCACAAACAAAAAGACCAGCAAGTGATACCTTTTGTCTAATTCTGCCTCGGAGGGGAAGTGATGCAACATCGAGCCAGGAGACTCAAAAACAACACAGGCCTGAAAATCAAAGCAATCCGGGCCTTTGTTGGAGCAAGCTGTCCTGCCTCGTTGACAGGCAAGGATGCTTGAGCGGTGGAGCTGTGAAAAGCGTTAAACTCTCCTGGTTTGGTGTCGTTTCTCTGCCGTCACTCACACGCACTTTCAGAAACACTGCTTTTTTGGTTTGGCCCATCGTTGAAGGCAAACTCAAACAAGCATCGATCTGCTTCGCCTACGAAAGTGACTCAAAGATAAATGATACACAGTGATTCCAAAACATAGCATCACTCGAGGTTTCTTGCGTAAAACAGATGAAAACACGTGTAACCACAGATAAACCCAACAACATCCACTGTTAGAATGAGGGCGTATGAATATTTTTGCTCTCTGGAGGTGTGTTGTTGTTGTTGTTGTTGTTGCCCAGCTGGGACAAGACAGCTGGCCCCAGTGCCATGCCATGCCATTACATCGGATCCCCTTATTACAGACGATCCCAGCAGTAATGGAAATAACCTGTCGTCCTAGGCCAGGCAGCTCGACAGGCCCATAAATCAAACCGGTGTTTTGGGAGGCTGTGGGGCGGGAGTGGCGGGGTGCTGTGTGGTGAGTGGGTAAAAGGAGAAAAAGGAGGATAAAGAGTGGGAGGGAGGAGTTTCCCGTGGTTGTTGACAGGCTGGAACAAGGCTTGAGCAAACAGGCTCTTCCAGGTGCGAGGACCTCAGACAGACAGTTAGGTCGACAGAGAAGTTTGACAGCATGTTTAGACGGACGGAGACACATTTGAATGGTTTTTTTTGTTTGTTTGTTTGTTTGTTTGTTTGTAGATATGGTGGACGTCGATGTTTTCTCTACTCGTTTGTGTTAAATTCATTAGTTTAGTGCTGGTCGACTGTAGGAAGGGGTGGGGATTTCAGAACGTAAAGATAGAAAAGCAGTTTAACGTGCAACGCCTTATTAGTAAATGTGCAAATTAATACTTTCATCACAATATGATATACACTATAAGGATGATATGATATAATAGTTTTTTTCTTCACTCACCTTTCTGCTCACTGCCACAATTAGGTGTATACATAATTAAGGTGTTAATTAGGTGTGTAGCAGATGTAAACATGTACATCATTGGTTTAATATTTTTTGTCATAACACCTGGATTTATCCAGGTTTTTTTGTTGGACTTTTAATTCTCTGTCTGGTTTCCAGTTCCTTGTTTCCTGTTTTATTTTGTAGTTTTTCCTTGTGTGTGTGTGTGTGGAAGATTTTCCTTCCTGTCCTGTCTTCCTGTGGATTGTGTGCCCGCCCTAATGTGTTCCCCCTGTGTCTTGTTAGTTTCACCTGTGTCTGATTGTCTCTGCCCCAGTGTATTTAGTGTCAGGTCACGTCGCAGTCCTGTCCATTGCTCTGGTTTTTGTGTTACATTTTTGGCTTTTTGCTGGTCTGATTTATTTAATTGAGTCTTTCTGCTCATTTTTTTTTTTTTTTTAAAAAACTGTGTTTGGGTCCACAAGTAAAACACTTCAAAATAAAACAGGAAACAAAGCAACTGAAAACCAGACACATAACTAAAAGTCCTTCATAAAAAGTATCTGGATAAACCCAGGGCTTGTGACATTTTCTTTTTTAGTACTTTTAATACTTTTAATAACACATTTTTCTTCATCCCTGTTCCATTGTTCACTTATAGTATTCTCCAGTGTGGGATCAATAAAGTAAAATCTAAACTAAACTCATGGGCTTGGACATGAAACTTCACCTTCTGAGTAATAAACTGTTTGGTTGTGAGCAGAAACTGGTTTGCGACATTTTTTTGTCAGTCCTGTCCAGCCCGCTGTATTTATCTTATTTAGGTAAATATGTTTTTTCATACTTTGTTCATCACAAACCTTTTCCTCAATATTTGATTTGATGCGATTCAAGGGGCCTGCAATTGATGATGTTATATCAGTTTTCCATAACTGCATTGACAATAATTTTGTTCGACAATGTTTTTATGTTAGTATTGATATATATACTTTACAATTTCTCATTAAAAAAATGTTGATCCAGATCCAGATCCAGCTTTTTAAGCTACAATCTAACGTCAGTTGCGTGAATATAAATGTATGCTGACAATTAGCAGGTTTTGATCTCATTACAAAGGGTCAACAATATTAATACGTTCAATAACATAATAATATTAAACTTTGACATAAAGAATGAGCTACATGAAACATCAAAATATCATTAAAAATAATATCCCGAACCTGCCGATCTGGACCCGTGGTGGATCCGTCTACTGATGCCTGGTGCACACTGGAGAATTTTCAAATCAAAGCGGATTTTTACAACCCACCTTTTCAAACGTCCTTCTGAATGAAAACAGTGAGTTGCTAGCTGCTGGTAGCTCCTGCGTTTAGTGTAAAAAAAGAAAAAGGGGGGGAAAAGAAATAAAGGTTTCTCTGTGAGTCTAAACTTAGCTCGTGCTAGCTACTGCTAAATGCTAAAGGATGCCAAATCACTGTCTTCCCAGTTTTGAGTTTCTGAAATTGGGGACACTGGTTGACATTAAGATTGTGTGTATAAACATTTCAAACTACAGGATTATTTGGCCAGATTATCTGTTCAGACCAACGTCAGTTCAGAACACTCTCGCAATAGTCAAGAGAATCGGATTGGGCCCGAAAGCCAAAGGGAGCTCACTTAAGACCGCCCCACATGACAGGAAAGTTGGCCAGATGCCGACAATCGTGATTGCCTTCCAATTTTAGGCTGATTTGAACAGATTATCTGGCCAGATTATCCTGTAGTGTGATTAACAGACGCAATTTTAACATCATCTTCCCGATTTCAAACCCTAGGTATTAAACCTGTTTGATATTTACGAGCGATCAGCAGAACCCCACAATAACCACTGAGACCGAGGTGACTGGAAAACAGATGTCGTGTAGTTTTGGTAGGAACCATAACTTGTACCATAACCATAAGTGTAACCATAAGTCAAGTCGATTCCGTCTTCTCAGCCTTGTTGACTGGATCGTCTGGCCTGTGCTCTCTCAGCGTTAAAACATTTAAATCATTGTAAAATTGTACGTGCAGGACAAATTAACCTCAGAACAGTTCTACTGGTTGCTGATACGAATTGTCTGGTTGCACATAATTAGCCGAACACAAGTATTTCTCTGTGGTTTGTTTTGACATGATTTGTCAAAGAGAGTCTTGTGGCATTGCAACAACCAAATGCCTTTCTCAGATTTGTTTTACTTTTGGATTTGGATGATTTGTCTACTAAAATTCCTTGTGGTGTTGCTGCTGTCGTACAGTCTCCAGTCGACTAACTGTGAGACTCTTTGTGATCTCACAAAAATGAAGAAAATACAATCGCTACGGTCGCCATGGGTTGACATTAATTAGGTTTTATGATGTGTGAGAGTACAAAGGTGAAATGTTTTGAAAACTTTATCTGGGGCATCTTCCAAATGTGGTGGGTTAATGGTGGAATTACGAGATGGCCGGTTTCGACACACATTTGAATTCCTGCAGTTGTACAACTGCGCTCGTGATGATAGTTACCGTCACCACGTGAATGCACTTAATTGTTAGAAAAAGCCCAAAGCTCTAATATTTATTTATTAATTTAACCTTTAAAATAAAAATCGAATCAATTGACGCTGCTTTTTGCAGTACATGTACAACAAGACCCCATATTTACCTAATAAATTGTTATAATATACATACATGAGTGTACAGTATATCTATGTGGTTTATTGTTGGTGGTATATCTTATTCTTCTTTTTGTAAAATAAGTTGAAATGGACCAACACCATTTTGCGTCAAATAGAAATGTCATTGTAGCGATACTTTTTTACGTGTATTATAATTTTAATTGACATAAAAAGTGGACTTAGCCTGCAATTCTGGGAAAATGGACATTGGACAGCCACTGTCGTCCAATAGGTGTCTGGTAGTAGAGGTAGGTGGACGTGTGCTGGACAAGCTCTTAGTCAGGCTTATGCCCATACAGTCACCTTCGTTATCCACATGACGCAGATTATGTTTTTTAAAAAAAGACAATGTCAAGGTTTCAACTCCTACGAAAAATAAAAAGGACTTGATTTAAAAGAATCTGGCCATTTTGACGCCGATGAGCTACAGAAAATGTCAGCGGGAAATATTTTGTCCCAGGTTGAGTTAAATCATTACATAGTTTAATAATAATGAAATTTAATTTCCTTTTTTTTTTAACTTTCATTTTCAATAGCTGTGGTTGTGCATTTGTTTTTGGGGGTTTGACCTTAAACCTTAAACATCAACAACGACTTTTGGTGAAAACAAACACACACACACACACACACACACACACACACACAACATGACGCTGGTCAAAATACTTATCTTGTTGTTTATGTGAACACACAACAATTAGTGAAGCATTTTTAAGAATATCCAGATTGTATTTAGCTTGATTTTTGGCAGCCTGGACAGCCAAAAAGCACATAAGATCCAATCTATCTATCTATCTATCTATCTATCTATCTATCTATCTATCTATCTATCTATCTATCTATCTATCTATCTGCTTGTGCATAAATTGAACTGCTCCACCTGTGTGGATGTTCTGGAGTACAATCCTACAATGAAAACACAGACAGGTATGGAGCACAAAGGCCCTTTGTTTTATTTTATTTTATTTTTTTTTTTTTTTTTGGTTTTTTAATCTGTGGGCAGGGCAGGATGTTATTAAGTGCTTTTAATATTCACATATTTCTGTTACCAGTTTGGATTTCAGGCTTCTCCGCCTTTCCAGGAGGCCCTGTTTAGCGTTGAGCCCTGGGGGGAAACAGGTGGATTTTTGGTGCGTTTTTTTGCAAACAAACCCCACACACACACTCACACACTCACACACACACACACACACACACACATAGAGGCACAGACGGGTGGTAACAACGCAGAAAGGATGGCATAGTTGAAGCGTTTTTTAATTAGCCTGTAATAGTGCCTCTGCGTCGCAGGTCGGCATAATTTGCATACCTCGTGATGAGTTTGAAATGGGCGATTGTGTTCCATCACGCCGCCCGTGGATGTTTTCTTTGGGCACGCGATGCTATGTGCGCTTGGCAGCCTCTGCTTTTCAACACAAAGTGTTCTGTTTGAGTGTTAATTACACGGCAGGCAAAGGCAGATGTGACCTGTTTCTTCCTCCGCTCTGCGGGTGACAGTTGCTGACAATCAGCTCTGTCTAGCCAGAATATGCCAGAGGCGGAGGAATCAGCCACTTCCAATGTAAACACAGCAGGTGGGGGGTGGGGGGGGGGGGGGGGGGGGGCCCCCCCCGGGGGGGGGGGGGGGGGCGGCCTTCACCTGAGACCGATTTCACCTTGACAACTGTAAATATGTTCAACAAATTAGTCGCAGAATTTCGCAGTGTTTGCGCTCCTTTAAAATGAAACAGATCTCCTTCCTCGTGACTGACAGGTGGGATCCATCTTGTTTTCATTGCCTCACTTACCATGAACGGGTGAGATGGATGACTCCACACCAGTCTCATCGCCACAGTCCAATCCAATCCAGTCCAACTTTATTTATAAAGCACTTTAAAACAACACGGTTGACCACGGTGCTGTGCACAAACAACACAATTTGCCTCTAAGGGCTTTTCAGTCTGTACAGCAAGTGACGCCCTCTGACCTTTGACCCTCACATCGACTGAGGCAAGACTCGCGATCTGGATTTACTGCAAAACATTGACTTTTGAATTTTGATAGTTTACTTTGAACTTTTTTATCTGTCTGTCTCTGAAAATTCCTATTCTGTTCTATAAACTCCTAAACTCTGACCTTGTCAGGACCAGTTGTCCTCATGGAGACCAAAACCTGGTCCTAATGAAGCTGAACTTCCTTTCTAAGGAACTGGTTATTCGAATTGTGGTTAGTTTAAGTTTAGGATTAGCATATTTAATCTCTCTCTTCACCAAAGTCCATAGAGAAAATCAATGATTTTACCTCACAGCATACACGAGTTATTGATCCCCTGCTGCCTCTATTTCTAATATTTCTATTTGTTTTGTGACTTTGGTGTTTGACATTCTTTTTTTTTATCTTTACCTGAGTGACACAAACTTTTGCTTAACAAAGCAAAAGTTGACCAGCAGCTTGTCTCTCCCCACCAGCTTAAAAACTTTAATTTTCTCAAAGAACTTTGGTGTGGTAGAGCGCGTAGAGTTCTACGAACGTATCGTAGGTTTCCAGCAGCAAAACTATGTTACAGTGAGATAAAGCAACACACAGAAATCTTTAAGATATAATACACGGAACCTGATATAGATTTTACTGGTAGAGCCATTTGATAAGTGGCTAAAATCTCGTTTTCCTTGTGTTGTTACGTTGCTGGCAGACATGTTTTCAGTTATCGTGCATAAGTTATTCACTTATACAGTTTGATCACTTGTTGGGTTCGACTCAACTCTACTCAGACACCCTGTTTTCCGTCACTTCATCGTTCCTCCTCCGCGTGGATAAGATTGGTGTGTTGCGTTCGTGGCTCTTCCAGTGACGACACTATCTGACCAATAGGTGGCCGACAGTCTGTTGACATCGCAGATGCAGGTTCTGAGGAAAAAAGCATCAGGTACCAGGTACTATCCCTAATGGAAGAAGCAAAAATGGGATCTAAAGATGGCCGGGCTCACAGGTCTGTCACCAACACTGGCACATTTAGCCGGTGTCTCCATCTGCTGAGTGACTCTCAGTCTGGTGTGAAAGTGTTGGAAGGGTCAGCGCCTGCCAGCGACCCTCAGCCGTGCCCTCGCCCCCCCTGGCCGACGCTTCCACGCCGGCTTCAAAAGGGGGCGACGCGTCACGCCCTGAACATACAAAGACACCGCGTCCGTGTCAAAGACACTCCAAACTGTCCTCCCCACTCTCATGTCCTGCTGTGGGACTTGAACCAGCAACTGTTGAGCAACACACCAGCTGTGTAAATGCGTGATTGATTCAATGCCTTCATTGATTCAATGTAATTTTGTTATTAGGCGGTAATTGTATGTATTATTACAACTATTTATACATATTATCACATCTATTATCACGTATTATTTCTTTTTTTTTGCTACAAAATTATTGGATATTGAGTTGTTTTCATTCTGAGAATATTATCTTTGTCGCTAAAAAGTCTCGCTGCCACCACTTTCATGACTGTTTTTGATTATGGAGATGCTGTTCATAGGGATTCTCCATCACAGTGGAATAAAACACTTTAAAGCTTTGCTGCTTCCTGTGACTGGACCACGCTGCAAAATGAGCGAAAACTGAAGGAGCCGATCTGACTGAACACTTTTAAAGTGACACTGAACGACTTGGAGACACAAACTCCTGGTTGTAGATGTTTTTAACAAATTTGAACTGGTTTTAATGTCACTAAGCCCACGTTTGTTGAGGACTTCTTTCTGTTTAGTGTCTGTTTAAGTGTGATCTGTTTGTGGTGCTGTTTTAATGTTGTTGTTAATGTCTGTGACGTTTTTAACTTCTGTAGCTCGCCTATATGACTTAACGGTACATGAACAGGTGTACCTATTAAAGTGGCAGGTGAGTGTAAGTCTCTTTTTCGTCCTTTAAAGTGGAAAAAAAACTAAAAAAAAATCAGGTTTTGGGCCTGTCTTTTTAAAGTAAGATAAACAAATATGGATGCAGAGGAAGTGGCTGACTTCCATCGACCCTGACAGTCTGGAGTGTGGATTCTTCCTCCTCCTCCTCCTCCTCTCCTTCGTCCTCACAGACAGCTGCTGTGAAGCTTGCGAAGCTCCAGGCTCAGAAACCCGCCGTCAGTCTGTCAGAGGTCGGCCTCCACATCTCACACGTCACTCAAACCCCCGGTTTTCCGCCTTCGCTCTCAGAGTGTGGAAGTCGCAGGTGGTCCGATGATGTTGTGCCAAAGTGATCTGAATCTGAATCTGCGTAAATTACAGCGTCTGAACGCGACGTGTTCAGACGAGGCCTGTGGTCTGTGTGTGTGTGTGTGTGTGTGTGTGTTTGCTCCTGTTTTCTTTGTTTTCCTCTCTCACTGTTTGTCGTTTCTATGTCCATATTTTCAGTTTTTATACCTGGAACAAACTGCCAACTCATTCTTTTAAATCTAGCCTGAAAACCGACCTGTTTGTTTAAACAGACATTAAAAGATAATCTCTGCTGCGTCTCAGCTGTATCTGCAACTTTTAGTGTCTTTTCATCTCTTTTGTCCATTTTCTTTCTTTCTGTCTTTATTTAAATGTGTTTATTGTGTTTTTATGAAGCCTTTTACATCAATAATGCTGCTGCCACTGTATTTCTCTTATTGTAAAGCGCTTTGAAATGGCCCGATGTTGAAATGAGATATAACTAAACTTGCCCTGCCTCGCTTTGCCATGTTTCTCCATTCTTTTCTGTGTCTGACTCAAATATTTGTTTATTTATTTTCCTTTATCATGACTTTTCCAAAGCAGCACAAACCACATCTACTGACATCTCACAGAACACAAAGGTAAATGAATCCAGCGTTGACATAAAGATAAGATAAGATAAGATAAGATAAGACAACTTTGTAACATTTGCTGAGAAATGTGCTCTATAAATAAAGTTTATTATAATAAATTCTATTATAACCAATAAATAAGTTAATTAATATGTGCAACTGAAATATAATTAAATAAGCAAAACAAAAAAGTAATTGTTTTTCAAACAAAATAACAATAGTATATACTGTATAAAGGTTTCGTATATAATGATCACCACCACCAACAGTAACAGTAGAATTTGAATTTATTTATTCATTTTATGCAGATTTTAATTGAATAATAACATTTTTGTCATGTTTCTTGAAATCAGGGATTGTTTATTTCTTCACTCCGGGTGATTACAGAATAATCTTTTTCTTGTGAAGTGAAAGTGTTGTCAGGCATGTTATTATTATTATTATTATTATTATTATTATTATTTCTACTACTCTGTGTTTGTGGGAACATGTGAGCAGCTGCTTTCCAGGCTGCTGTGGGACAGTTCACACATTCTCACCGTGTGAGCGCTGCACGTACCCGGGGACAAAAGGCCGGCTTATGGGCGAGGCCCGGGAGGAGTCAGGTGGATCAGGGAGTGATGTGGGAAAGGTGGAATCTCCCGCTGATCCTCCTGGGACCACCACCAGGAAGACACATGTCAGATTTACAGGATTCGTGTGTTCTCCTGGGAAGACGTGCAGCTTTTCTGAGGCACCCGCCGCAAACGTTCACAGTCGCGCACGGGTTTTACTCGTGTTGAGTCCACGCTGAGGCACATTTAATAATTCCTGAGAAAACAAGCCAGAGGCTTTCACTCACTCACTCACTCACTCACTCACTCACTCACTCACTCACTCACTCACTCACTCACTCACAGGCAGATTCAAACATGCACAGTTTTTATGGCTGAATCTGTGACAATGGCTGAGCACAAATGAGCAAATCCACAGTGACACAGTCACAACAATTTAAAGTCACATTACAGGATTTAAACAGCTAATGAGAGAATGAAATGTGTGTGTGTGTGTAGCTGGTCTTCCTTATGTTGCGGGGACCTAAATCTGTCTCCACATTCACATTATGGGGACTGGTCTTCCTTATGGGGACAAAAATCAAGTCCCCATAACGTAAATGACTCCATTTGAAGGTGAAGACATGGTTTAAAGTTAGGCTGAGGTTAGGGTTAGATTAAGATTAGGGTCAGGGTTAGGGCACTAGTAATTATGGTTAAGGTTAGAGTAAGTGTGATTATGTTCATACTTATATGAACATAACATTTTTCACACTAAACTTACAAATATAATCTGTAGTCTAGGTGTTCATATTTGTCTAAAATGAACTCTATGTGATGCTTCTATCATTTATATATTAGTATTTTAATTTTTTTTGTATATCATACATCATCTAACCAAATCAAGGAAAATCTTTAGAAAATAAGACTTATATATAATTTACATAATCTAATCCATTGTCCATTATCATGTTATGAAGTATATGTTACGTTTTAATCAGACACAACAAGAAAACCAGAAGCGGATTTGAAAGTTTTGATTGGTCTGTGTTTAAGTTCCTTCGAATTTTGAATTTTCGAATTTTCGAATTTTCTTTTTTTTTTTTTCTTTTTTTTTATAATCTCTATAGATTAATGCCTTCAAAAGAACAAAACCACAACAATAATTCCTGTTTTGAAATCAATTTTAAAAAGTTTTTATTAAAATAAAATCTGAATTCTGAGATTAAAGTCTGAATTTTGCCCTTTTTTAAAAAGAAATCTAATTTTTAATCCCAGAATTCAGGCTGTTTTATAGTTTGTTTGTTGTTGTTTTTTTTAATTTATGTCCTTTTTTTCATGTGGCCCTAAAGTACTGAGTTCGTTTCACTTTTACAAACTTTTGCAAAGTGTCCAAAGTGGAAACATCCTCACCAGGTCTTTCCCATGTCTCCTGAGTGTGAGGACGTCAGGTTCTGTGGGACCTCGGCCTGCAGTAAGAAGACAGATTAGGGAGATTACAGTTAAAGAGCATCTTGTCCTGTGGAGCCGCTTCTAAACACCAGCTCCCATCAGATGCTCCTGCAGCGAAGGAGGAAACAGCAGAGATTAGACACGTTTAACAATAATCCCTCTCTTCTGGATCAACGCCAGCACCGAGCAGACGACCACCGCTCAGAGAGAGAGACAGGGAGAGAGACAGGGAGAGACACGGGGAGAGACACGGGGAGACAGGGAGGGAGACGGGGAGAGAGACAGGGAGAGACAGAGAGACACAGAGAGAGACCAAAAGAGAGACAGGGAGAGACAGAGAGAGACAGGGAGAGACACAGGGAGAGACAGAGAGAGACACGGGGAGAGACAGGGAGAGACAGGGAGAGAGACAGAGGGAGACACAGAGAGAGACAAAAAGAGAGACAGAAAGAGAGACAGAGAGAGACACAGGGAGAGACAGGGAGAGAGACAGGGAGAGACAGGGAGAGACACAGGGAGAGACAGGGAGAGACAGGGAGAGAGACAGGGAGAGACAGGGAGAGAGACAGGGAGAGACACAGGGAGAGACAGAAAGAGAGACAGGGAGAGACAGAAAGAGAGACAGGGAGACACAGAAAGAGAGACAGGGAGAGACAGGGAGAGACACAGGGAGAGACAGGGAGAGAAACAGAGGGAGACACAGGGAGACAGAGAGAGAGACAGGGAGAGACACAGGGAGACAGAAAGAGACACAGGGAGAGACACAGGGAGAGAAACAGGGAGAGAAACAGAGAGAGACAGAAAGAGAGACAGGGAGAGACACAGGGAGAGACAGGGAGAGACACAGGGAGAGACAGACAGAGAGACAGGGAGAGACACAGGGAGAGACAGGGAGAGACACAGGGAGAGACACAGGGAGGGAGACAGGGAGAGAGACAGAAAGAGAGACAGACGGTCCACGTCTCTAATGAGACTTTACAACTTCAGAGTCCAAAAAGTCAAAGTTCTGAAGTTACTTTTCCAGTAAACGTCTCTTCAGGCTGGTTTTGCTTGATTTCATGTGATGTTTAAATCACAGAAATAAAAATGAAGCTTTGGTCTTAACAGTATTTACATTTATTTCGTTTTCTATTTGTCAGGTTGTTTACTTGTGGTTTATTTTAGTGGAAAAAACTGGAAATGCTTGACAAACTTGTTTATTGAACCTAAATACAGACTTAAAAGTTGACTTTATATAAATTGTTCACTTTTTTTTGGGAGAATCTTTTGGGGTCCCCAAACAAATGTGTAGAATTTTAGTTTTAGAGTTTTATCTTTACAAATATCTCAAGGAAAAATGATTTGTTTAAAGAACTGAAATGATATTGAGGTGTTTACAGATTTGCTCTTGTCACAGTAGCTTGCATTCACATATAAAACGTTTGGGAAACAAATTTTAGCCTGTACATAAAATATGAAAATTGTATGTAAAAATTATTTTTGCTTTATGAAAAAAAATGGCACTTGGTAGCTGTTAGATTGGATTTTTACCGATTCTGTATTTAGACACAGGCACAAACATTAATGTTTTTTGGTTTTTTTTTCCACATTTTAATCATTTGAATGATTTTTCAGTGTAATTTTAAGTTTTTGATTCACGACGGAAATTTAACTCCAGGCTGTGTGTACACAATATAACCCTGTCGTGCTACAACTGCAGTTGAAAGTGATTAAAATGTCATATTTTGGTCAACTTTCGTGCATTTTTTTTTTCACCGTCATGACACAAAGCGTGTGAAACATCGTCACACTGTTGCCTGGACTGAACTCACATTTTACTCAGTAAAAAAACGTCTTTATTTCCTGGTTCACGTCTAAATCAGGTCACATTCACGCAGTCGCTCAGTAACTTGTGTGAACAAAGACACAATAGGAGAAAAGGATGAGTCATAAAAGCCTGAATATCAATATGGGTGCCAAATCTAAAGGCTCATTCCATGTATTTTTTAGCTTATAGATTGATTTAATTTAAGCAAATCTATATTTCTTCATGTTTCAGACTCAAAAACTGTGCAACCTTCATGGGTTTGGCTTTAGTTTTCCATAAATAATCTCATAACATAAAGGAATAAGCACAGGATACTTACCTTATGCCCTTATAAACAGGACAATACCAAAAATGTATTGCTCATTCATTTGTAAGTTTACTTAAAAAAAAACAAAAAACCTTGTTAATCAACTTGGGAAATAATATTGGGTTTAAATTTAAATTTCTGCAGATATTTATGTCTCGTAAAGCGACTTAAATCCACCGAGGACATAAAACAAAATGTCAGAAAAACTTGACTGTAACTAAATGTTTTGAATTCAAACTAAATAATTTTGTCTTCATTGAACTTTCCAACTTTGGTTTAACTTTGGTTTTGGTTAAGACAACCTACCAACGCTAAACCATTTCCTTGTCTGCATCACTTTGCGATTTTAATCCATGCTTTTATCACAACCCTCTCACAGATTAGTGTAATCCACTCTATGCTGGGATCAGCCAGACGTCACTTGCTTTAGCGTCACTTCAGTGGCTTGGTTTTTGTTTTTCGTTGTTACTTGGTTTTAAAACGTTCTCATAGTCTTCATCCTCAGCGTCTGCACGCTCCCTCTGTTGGTCGCCCATAAGACGGGGAAGGGTCAAAGGTGAATGTGCATTTTTTTGGAATGAGTTTGGCTTTGCACATCAGGTGGACTCACTTCCTGTCTTTAAGTCCTCTCTTTCTCTTTGGCTTTTACACTCAGTTTGAGATGTTCATTTTTACTGTTTGATTGTTTTGTATTTGTCTTCCAATCCAAGCCAACAAGAACATAATTTGTGTGTTTGTCAACTTTATTGTCAGTGTGTAAGAGATTTTAGTTGTCTTTAAAGAGGGCATTCAGTGGAAAGTCAAATGTCTGATGTTTTTTGGTGCATCCCCGTGTCCTTCCCGTATCTAAACATCACTAAAGTGTCACAATAAACACTTCAGCCACTTCTGACAAAGAAGGGCTTCTCTGTGTACCTGAGCTCGAGCAAGCGGTTTGAAAAGTCCAGTTTAGTTACGTAACTAGCACATTTGCCGTGCAACGAACCCTCCCCCAACAGCTACTCCTGGTCATGGACGTGAACATTCAACCTGAAGAAGAAGAAGCAGCACCGTGGAGCAGTCAGTCAGCTGGTAGCTGGCCAATCACAAGAGACTCAGTGTTCTGGGGGGCGGGGCATTAGCTCAGAAACAGAGTGCCTGTGAGAGAGCAGCAATAATCTGGCTTAATCTGAAGAGACTATGAGGATGAAGAGACTATTAATTTATCTAAGTAGACATCAGTAATCTGGATTTTTGGTTCAAAAAGACCATTCTGTGTGACCTTTAACTTCTTTTTTTTTTTTGAAAAAAAACAAACTTTTTTTGTCCAATGTGTGTGTGTGTGTGTGTGTGTCGTTGTGCATGTTTTTGTCTAATGGCAGAACACAAATGTTGTAGTTTATAGGGCAAATTAGCCAAATAGCAAATTAGCCAATAGCAATATACAGAACACAGAAGAAACCTTACTGGGCTGATTAAATTTTTTGAAAAAAAAAACAAACTTTTTTTGTCCAATGTGTGTGTGTGTGTGTGTGTGTCGTTGTGCATGTTTTTGTCTAATGGCAGAACACAAATGTTGTAGTTTATAGGGCAAATTAGCCAAATAGCAAATTAGCCAATAGCAATATACAGAACACAGAAGAAACCTTACTGGGCTGATTAAAAGACAAATAGACAGAGTGAATGATTGATTGATGGGGAGAGAGAGAGAGAGAGAGAGAGAGAGAGAGACAGCCAGACAGACTGACAGACAAGCCCGCTGACGCAGCGTCTGAGAATGGGTGGTGGAGGTGGAGTGGGCGAGTGAGCGAGAGAGAGAGAGAGAGAGAGAGAGAGAGTAATGAAAAAATAAAATGGAAAATGACTAACTCACCTCTGATAACTGGTTCTGTGCCAGACCACACACAACGATGAACAGATATGGATTTCTACATCACACACACACACACACACACACACTCGCACACACACACACTCACACACACACACACACACACACACACACACACTCACACACACACACACACACACACAGTGACACATGTAATAGACAAACAAGCACACATATACCTGGCTGGGTGGGCTCAGATCCTCCAGGCTACAGTTGTAGTTATAACTCATCGCCGTGGCAACCACAGCAATGCTCATGTGACCATCAAAAAAAAACAAAAAAACAAAACAAAACAAAACAAAAAAAGACTCTCAGGGAAACTTCAGTAGTTTTTATTCTCTGTGACAGTGTTTATTGTTCGGCTTCAGAAATATCCGTCATCCGTCGTCGTCATCCTCTTCGATAGAATCTTTGTTTGAAAAACTTAAGATAAAGAAAATGTAAAAAGTCACTCCGAGAATGTTAAGACATGCAGCACAGGCCCAGAAAACTGTGCAACTTTGTCTTTGTGATGGTTTGCTTTTGTAGCATTTGTTGTTTTACTATTTCTAATAATGCAGACGCGTACTTATCATTTTTCAACTGCAATATAAACGATGATCATGATGATGATGATTAAAAACGTTTAAGAAGCAGTGGTTCCCAAACACTGGGTCGGGACCCACGGGTGGGTCGCGGGAGTATTATTTTGGGTCCCCAAACTTATGTGTACATGTGTACATGTGTACAAAAGAAATAATAATAATAATAATAATAATAATTAATCTATCAAACGTGTCCTGAAATTGATTAGTTTGATGATTTAAAAGGAAATTGTTTTCTAGATTATGTGCAAATTATTTATGTACCAAAATAAGTTCATTCATTCATTTATGGTCAAACGAGTTCATAAAATGTTGATTAAGTGGATCGGCTCCACATGACTATAGCAGGGTTTGGCTCTCGTGTCGCCCGGTGACGTTTCTGCACGGCGCACAGGAAGTGTTTTGTAAACGGCGGCGACAACAACAACAACAACAACAACAACAACAGCGCTTAGATAACTGCATACGCAAAGAAACGTCCACGAAAAGTGAATTCTACCACTTAAAAAACTTGGTTGTTCAGACGTTTAACGGGATAAGTGCTTTATTGTCCCCGCCCGCCCCTGCACTGCTGCTCAGTCAGGTCTGATAGTTTTGCCTGGATGCAGCAAACAAATAATGTTACACAGTTTCTGTTCACAAGGCGGGAAAATTAACGTTAACAACAGCAACAAAATAAATCATTATAAGTTACGGCAGCTGCAGCTTTAAATGACTCATTAACTAACTTCACCACAAATGTTTCTATAGTTGAATTAACTCATCATCATCATCATCATCATCATCATCATCGTCGTCGTCGTCGTCACTACGGTGGATACAAGTGTCTCTGCTCTGTTTTAACCTGTAATTTCCAGCCATTACGTTCGCCCTAACTTGTAATTGTGAACGTGTGACTCATGGCTTAATTGCTTTATTTCCCCACTTCACAGTAACACGATCATCAGCGACGCCTGAAACAACACGAGCAGAGGAAACTCCTCGTCATCACATCAGGATGTTTTATTTTGGACACATTTCGACGCAGTTTGTTCTTTTTTTTTTCCCTTACCTTTATTTAACCCACACAAAAAAAAACCCATTTTAAAAGCAGTTGTATTTTATTGTTTTATTTCAGTGTTTTCTGCCAGTGCGTGATGGTACCTGCAGAGGGCAGCACAGCTCCACAGTCTGAGAGTCAGACCTGTGCTGGTGTGTGTGACATATTCAATCATGAAAAGCTCATTTACAAATGAAAACAAAACTGGAAAAATATTCTTTATTTTGTTTATTTTGTTTTTATAAACTCTCTGCAATCACACTCAAGATTAAAGGGAGGCAAATATATTCAAGCTTTCTAATAATTTAATGTCTTGTACGAATAAATTGCGTTATTTTACTTTTTTTTAACAGTATATGACCTTTATTTGACCTCAGAGACATTAAGATTTGGCTGAATGCAGCAGGAACAAAAGAAAAACACATCATATCCTTTGAAAATATATCCATGTTGTCTTGTAATAGATAATATTGTTATATTTGATAAGGATGCACGTATAATCACTTTATAACTAAAGTAATTTGGGTTTTTATGGCCTTACATACATGTGCTATGTAAAGTCAAGTTGGAACTGTTGTATTTATTCATTTCTTTTTCTTTTCCGGAAGCACAGATGAAAAAAAGCCTCTGTAGGAAAAACGACAGAAGCTTCATTTATATACAGTACGTTCCACTTCTCATGTATTCATCGTTTGGCAGCAGAGGAAAAATAAATCTCCGGCGTTTGACGGGACATTCAGTGTAAACTAATCAGCAGGCGCTGCAGAGCTTTGCTGAAACCAGTTTAAAACATTTGATTTCTTCGTCTCGTGCAGGGCCTTGTTGTTGGCTTCTTTTTGCTCTGTTTGTGCCCTTTTCTCGGCTTCTACCTCCGTCCCAGATGAAATCATGCAGACTCAAGTGTTCCCACACTGACACTAATGCTTCTGTACAAGTTCACACACCAGGATTATTCCGTGCAAACAGCAGACCTTCAGCTGCAGAACACAGTTTGTCTCTGGATTATGCAGAGTTTACATTTATTACTCACAGGATTATGGATATACAGTACGTCTCGTCATATTTATAGTTCATTATATCTTTTTTTTTTTTGCTCACCTTGGCTTTTTATTCTCTGTGCGTAACTTCAGCCCTTGATCCTGATTCTGATTTTGATTCAGCAAATAACATCACCCTCTTTTAAAGGTTAAAGGACAAGAGGCTGTGTTACTGAAGACGTGGTGGGAACAGTCCACAACGCTGCAATTACAGTCTTAAGCAGTGATGCGGTTCATGCGCTGCCTGTTTAATCCCCTGTGTGAACTGCGAATTTAGAAACAGTTTCATGTGCGATCCACACACATAAAACCCAAAACCAACTCTTGCTTTAGACAACTGTCCTTTTTCATTTGCTGCATCAAGTGACACTGAAAGTGGACGCTTTTATCTCAGTCTTCTTAATGACATTTGTAAAAGTTTTTACAATTTGACACTGTTTTTAAGTCTGAATTTACATGTGTTACTGTTTTAAGGTAAAGACGGGCAAGTTAGGTTAAGGTCCGGGTCCGGGTTAGGGTTAAGACACTACACTGTAAGACTTTGATGTAAATTTACAGTAAAATTTCAACAGTATTATGTTGTATTTATGCCTTACAGTATCATACTGTAAACCGAAAGGCAATCCGAGAAAAAAAATGATTACAGCACTTTAAGAGAGTACCATTATTTACAGGAATTTACTGTAATTCTGCTGTAATATACTGTAATTGTAATTTACAGTATATTACTGTAAAAAGAAATATAGTACTTTGCTGGCGAAGCTGCTGCCAGTAGATTACTGTAAATTTACAGTAAAAGGTTTTACAGTGTAATAAGTAGGGTTAAAGTGGGGTTGCATTGACTTAAAATGAATGTAAGTCAATGCAATGTCCTCTGAAGTCATGGAAACCAGAGTGTGTGCGTGTGTGTGTGTGTGTAACAACAGACAAAACACCACGTCATAACATGAACAGATTTCATAAGGCTGCAAATTAACATTGTTATTATGAAATTTTGACATGTTTCCCTAATCTGGCAGCCTGTGGCCAAGAGGAAAGTAATTGGGCTTGTAACAAGAAGGTTGCTGGTTAAATCCCAGGACAGACCAAGGTCTGGAATGGCATCTAATCCCCCCCCCCATTGCTCCCCATGAGTCTTCATGAGGCTTGAGTGTGTTTATGTCTTTATTCTGGACATTATGTACCTGTGAATCAGCTTTAAGTTCAATTTTAATTCTCATTACCTTCAATATCTGTGACATGATGCATGCTGAAGTCATTTACAGCAAATGTTGATCTAAACTAAGGATGTAAGGATATTTTTGTTTGTGTATTTATTGTTGGGTGTGATGTGTTCAACAAAAATCACCGGGTTAATAACAGTATATTGTGACGCGTCGTAATAACTGCAAAAGTCTGTGAGCCGTCTTTCATGTTTACTCGCTGGATTTACGAGAAGATAAGAAGAAGAAGAAGAAGAAGAAGAAGAAGAAGAAGAAGAAGAAGAAGAAGGTGTCCTCTTCCATGAGGTCGAGTTGGGTTCGTCCAAATCTCACTGTTATGCAACTTCAAAACATGTGTAAAATGCAAGATAAAACTAGAGGAAAATGAAAGTGTCTTCGCCATTTCTGCTGCACGAGTCTATAAATGTACACATTTGGAAAGTTAGAAAGAATAAATGATAATATTTAAAGTGTTATATGAGATCATCTGAGAAGAAAGTAACTGAAAGTGAAGGGAGTGAGCGAGCTTGTTAAGCGTTTTCCTGTTTTTGTTCCAGGAAACAGGCAACAGGGGGAATCGTCAGACTCCCACTCGTGTCTTGCGCCGTATCTTCATGATTTATGTTTCCTCTCATTTCAAGTGGAACATTATAAAGCAGCTCGCTCTCTGGGTTTGGTTTTAGTGAACCCAACACCATGTTGTCGAAGAGAGAAATGTCCGTGGCTGCTGCTGTGTTTGTTTTTTCCCTCATTTCGCAGAGTGAGTTTGTGTTTTTTTACCTTATATTTAATTTATTTACTGTTATTTCACTGCTCTACTTTACTTTTTGTTTACTTTTGTAATTTTTTAAACAACTTTTTGGTGGTAAAATGTGAATTATGAGCCCATATAATTGGACATAAAGTGTTTAATCAGGTGTGCTTTTGCCATTTTTAATAATATAATATTTGATAAATGAACTGATTATTACTTTTTTGTAAGGTTACACATCTTTATTTATAGAAACTTGTTATATGCTGCTCAGTCACTTAAATTTATTCTTCTTTTGTGTATTTAATAACTAGTTTATACTTTATTTCTATTTAAAATAGGCGTTGTGCAGTGCCGAGACAAAATCAGGTTGTGCATCACCCTCTTTGTCCATAATTTGTTGTTTATTTTTGCAGACAAAGTGGCAAAAAAGAAAATCTGCATCATATATCAGCCATCCTCCCATTTTAATTCTCAGTTTTACAACCAGAAATGTTAAAATACCTTTAATAAATGTATTGTCTTCCTGTTTGGTGTGTGTGTGCTTTGATCAGGTGAGGGTATAATCGGCGGCAGAGAGGCAGCGCCTCACTCTCGGCCCTACATGGCCTCCATCCAGGTTCCAGAGGGCGAGAACCTGAAACATGAATGTGGAGGTTTTGTGGTGGCGGATCAGTGGGTGATGACTGCAGCTCACTGTCTGCCCACTGGGTGAGAAAATCTAAATAAAAGCATTACTTCTACATATGGTGTGTTTTCTGTTTGAAATGATGTTTTTGTCCACATTACCTGAATAAACATTTGGTGATCTTCTTCCTCAGGAACTAAAGTTTTTGCAGAATTTTGTTGATGTCTTTTAGCATTAAACTTAAATAAAAAAAAAAAAAAAAACTTTATATTTTTGCTTTTATGTTAAATGTTTTAATTTAAATGTTTTAGAGTTTATATTTCTTTAGTTCTAATCAGTAATCCATTTTCCATTCATGGGACTAATGGATTAATCTAATCTAATCTAATCTAATCTAATCTAATCTAATCTAATCTAATCTGATCTGATCTAATCTAATCCAAACTCATCAAACGTAAGCAAAACAAATTCCAAACTATGCTAAAATAGTAAAATAATATAATAAAATATTTTACCTCAACTAATCTACTTTAATCTAATCTCTAACCAAACCTAATCTAATCTAATCTAATCTAATCTAATCTAATCTAATCTAATCTAATCTAATCTAATCTAATCTAATCATTTCATCATTTCATATCTTCTTTTGTCAATAATATGTATTAAATTTAATTGATCTTTGATTACTGACTATTTTATTTCCACATATTTAATACTATATTAAATATGTTGAGTCATATTTATTCATTATTTAAAAGACATTCATTATTTCTTTCAAATAATTGAGGAACAATCGACATATATTTTCACCATTTATATTTTATGATGATAAGGGAAACATATGATACAATATGGAGAGGATTTTTCAGTTCTCTAGCTGTGCTTTTTCCTTCACAGGCCCAACGGAAGGAAAGTGGTGCTGGGAGTTCATTCTCTGAGTCAACCTGAAGACACCAAGCAAACCTTCGACATTCTGGAAGTTCACAATCACCCAAACTACAGAGACCTAAACTTTGATAATGACATTGCTTTACTTAAAGTAGGTGCAGTCTGTGTTTCATTATACATATAAAATGTAGCATATTCTGATGCCACTGTTTGGGAACAAATGCTGTGTGGTTACTTCTGCAGCTGGATCGCCCGTTTGTTTCCTCTGACGCTGTTAAAGCTGTAGAATTCCTACGAGCCGGTGGAGGCTCGAACCCTGACACCGGAGCTGAGGTCGAAACAGCCGGCTGGGGATCCCTCGACAACCTGGGCTCCAGACCGGACAAGCTCAAAGAGGTGGTCATCGAGGTGATCAGCTCCAAGCGCTGCCAACGCTCCGACTACTTTGGCAGAAAGTTCACCTCAAACATGTTGTGTGCGCACAAACTCTGTCCAGACCCTTGTGATCAACCGTATGAGAAAGAAGACAGTTGTGACGTAAGTTTTGACTTCATAACGATGAAGAAGGGTTGCTACCAGTTTTGCACTATGTCAGCTGAGTGTGAGGATGATACAACTGCTAACTGGGGATACAAGTTTACATTTTCAGATGCAGGTTTAAAGTTTGTGGTAGTATAAGGTATTGACTTGATTTAACCCCCAAATACAGTACAACTCATTGGAGCGTTTCCTGATTTACCACCCCAACGGTGGGAGTGATACAACACCGGCATTTGTTGTAAATGTTAGTGGCCAATGGAAGGATTGAGGTTAGGATTAAAAAGGCTACTTACCTTTGGCTACGGTGTTTGATCAAATGACCGTGTCCCTATTTGATGATGACACACCCAACGTACCACTACTTTAAAAAACGTAACCGTAATCGGTCATAATCCGACGTCAGGAAGGTCGTTCAAAGGGATCGATAATGGTTTTTTGATGTCAGGGTGGGTTATGCTACCAATCCTCGGTCGCTAGCTGTAACTGGACTTGCTTAAGTTGAAGATTTTTCACCGCTTCATCCAAGAGACCTCTTCAGTTCTAACTTCAATCCAGGTATTAAGCCCATTTTAAGTTGTCGGTTTCACCCGAGTCGAGGTGTGAACAACATTCGTTAGGGTCACATGAGTAGCTAATAGCTGGTGATTTATGCTGCGCTCCAATTATTTTGGAAGTCAGTGGTTGGATCTTCTTGGAATCTTCAATCTAGGTTTTGGAGGTGGCTTGGAAATCCGAACCGAGGATTGAAAGTTCCATTTGAAACTTCCAACTATTACTACTATGTGTAAGACTGATTTACAGTAAAACAAATATTTATGCATTTAACAGTAAACGCTGCAGTGTTTTTATAAGTGGCAGCCATCTTGGAATCTCATGTTGGGGTTGGTGAGGTTGTTCCAACTTGGAAATTCGAATTGGGGCCTTCACTCAACAGGGCAGCATCCTCAACTCAGAAATTCTGACTTCCAGCTACAACTGGAATGAACCATTAGGCCACCTCCTCTGTTTGGCGATGGTTTTTCCTAGTCAACATACCTGTAAATGAAGACTTTCAGTCCTTTTTTAAACCGTCTGTCTTCTCAGACCTGAACATTGTCCTCATCAAAAGTTTCCAAGTTCCTTTGTCCTTCAGATTTACAACCCCAACTCCAAAAAGAGTTGGGACACCGTGTAAAATATAAATAACAAATGGAAGGCAATGAATTTGCAAAACTCATAAACAACATATCAGATGTTGAAACTTTTCTTTTAACAACTGTCTGTAAACATCTGGGAAGTGAGTTGACCAGTTCCTGGAGTTCTGGAGAAGGAACGTTGTCTCATTCTTGTCTGATGCAGGATTCTAACTGCTCAACAGTCCTGGGCCTTTGTTGTCCAGGACTGTTGCCAATGGACAGCTGAGTCCTGCAAAGATGATCTGGCTTATCTGTGCTGTACCATGTGTTTATGAGGTGGTTGTTTGGTTTCCCCAATGTAAAGGTCAGGACAATCATTACATTGCACTACATAAACCACATTGCTCTGTCTGTGCCTTGGACTTTTGTCCTTTGGATGCATACGTTTCTGTCTTAAAGTATAAGGCAATATACAGAATAATGTTTTTGTCTTTTTTTGTCTGTTGTGCTTTTGGAGGTTTCGATGAAGGCCCAGTCTGGATAGTTGTTAAGTGTTTCTCTTCCTTCCCCTTCCGTTCTTTGTTGGGGTACATTGGCAGCCCAGAGGTTCAAGGTTCTGATGAAATAGTTTGTACTCCATTGGGTGATGGGAGTCACAGTTGCAGATACTAGTGTGTGTGTTGGTTTCTTGCAGTTTTTACTAACTGTCCCTTAAAATAATGCCATTTCCTTTGACAGGAAACCATGAAGTGTTTTCTTTTTGTGTGTCCTTCAGGGTGATTCTGGTGGTCCTCTGCTCTACAACGGCACTGTGGTGGGCGTCACATCCAACGGTGGAAAGAAGTGTGGCCAGGTGAAAAAGCCTGGAATTTACACCATCATCTCCCACTACACTGAGTGGATTGACACCACCATGGCCCCACAGTCCACTGCACCACCGGATGACAGCAGTTAAACAAAGACCCATGTTCTTTCAGTCAAACACTGTATATAATTTTTTTATACATCCTATAAAGCACCTATTATACCTTTGCATAAGAAGTGTTTATGAGTCATAAACATTCAATCACCTCTACGGATTCACCAAAATAACAGATTATATTATATTTTCATAACATCACAATATTTTTATCAATAAAATACGGTTCATCATATTCAAACGTTGATTTGGTTTTCAGCTGTGTGTTTTCAAGTATTTTGTTTTAGATATTATTAGATTTTATGGCTTTGGTTTTAGATGCATAACACACTGTATGTTATAGCTTAGAGTATTATCCTAAAGAACAATCTTTTCACACAGTTAGCAAATAGTCAACATCACCTAAAAGGATATTTCAGGGTTTTTGTAGTGTGCAAAAAACCTGCACCAAAGTTCGTAGAGAAAATCAGTGTTTTTAGCTCACAGGGACACAGTACATGCTGCTCTACTGCTGCTTTGTTTGGAATGTTTATGTCACTTAGGTAAATCTGACTGAGTTTCAAACACTGAAGGCATTAGATAAAACATTTGAAATTACTGACGGAGGAAGCAACGGATCAACAACTCCTGTGTGCCAAGATGTAAAATTGCTGATTTTCTCCATGGACTTTGGTGCAGGAGGATGAGTGATGTACAAACTTCAGATTCCATCTAGCTAAGGCTGTATAATGGCAAGAAAAAGCATATATTTGAGTGTCCCACACCCAATTGAGTCCAGGGCAATGATAACACGCACTGGCATCACACTCGCACATAATATGTCAATACCTCATACTGCCACAAACTGGGCCAAATCCTCCTGCAGAGACCCCAGTCCAATTTGCATTTGCCCCACTTTCAAGGTCTACTGTCCTCTCCAATACAGACAAGAATGCCCAAAAAAATGAATTACCTTTAATGCCCCCCAATCAAAGCAGTCTTGAGCTAGCTCTTAAATGCAAACTGTGATAACAGCACCTTCAGAAGAAGTACCTGTTCATCCAGAAAGCCTACAGTGCACATTTGATTCAACTCTACAGGTCAGTTAACATTATAACATTGTACAAACAGTGAGCCCTTCTCTACATGTGAATTCAAGCTTCTCTCAATAAGTAGTTTCCTTCCATCATCCCTTCCTTTCTTTCCACAATCACTTTCTTCCTTTCCTGCAGCTCCTGTGCAGAAAATCTCTTCACAGAGTAGGAGTGTCCCCCATGTGACGCGACCAGTTTGTTCATTCCTGAAAGCAGGTCTTTCAGCTGAGGGTAGCTCAAAGCATTTTGGGATTTTGTGACATTCAGCTCATAGTAACGACTCCCGCACTTTCTCACCAAATCCTGCAGGGCTGAGTGAGCTCCAGCTACGTAGTCGTCGATCCTCTGGGGCCCGCGTCGGTTAGCATCGAAGCGAACAAACAGAACGATGGCGTGCTCTGAGAACTCCCGTCCAAAGATCTTCTGCAGGTGCCCCAGCATCTCGCTCTCGCCCTGGGTGAAGCGTCCCACCTGGAGCACAAGCAGGAAGACGTGGGGTCCAGGCAGAGACAAAGCCAAGCAGTCCTTGACCTGCTCCAGATCTTCTGCCCCATCTTCGTCCCAAAGCTCGGGAGTGTCCACCAGGATGAGCTGCCTCCCTGCTGCAAACACCACCTTTCTCTCACAAGCCGTGGTTGGCTGTGGAGGTTCACGGCTTCCCTCGTTAACAGAGTACTGATTACAGGCTCGCTCTAGAATTAGATTTAGAGCAGAAGACTTCCCACTGCCACAGAGGCCCAGCAGGATGATGGACAGTCTCTTTGTTTCATCATCTTAAAGCCAAAACAGAAGAGGATATCAAAACAAGGTTAAGAAATGTAGGGGAAGAACATATCTGTCTTGAAGCAGTTTACTAACTTTCGAGACAGGGATGCTGTCACTGAGAAAAGGCTCACCTTTTAAAATCTATGTCCATTTAAGTCCATGATGTCTTAAAATGTCTTTGATGTATCATCTCGCTATTAGACGCCCTTCACCAGCAAGAAACTGAAGTTTGTTGGCCGGTCACTCTCCTACACCAAAGTCCACAGAGAAAATCTGCATTTTTTGCTCGCAGCATCACAGACGCTGCAAGTCCACTACTGCCTCATTTGAGAAGTTAGTGTCACTTATGTTCATCCAAATGAAGGATTTCAAAACAAAAGTTGCAAAACAGCTCATTTGAACTTAGGGAGGGAGGCACCAGTGGATTAACAACTCCTGTGTTAATCCACTGTGATGTGTTGATTTTCTTAATGGAGTTTGGTGCAGAGGAGTGAGGCGTTTACAGAGGGTGACAAACTTCAGTTTTTTGCAGTCAGAAAAAGTAGTTTAACGGCGAGATAAAGCCAGGAGAAGATATCGTAGACTTGTCATACATTTTATTTTATTAGATGAGCAAAATTCCACTGTTTAGAGTGAGGACTATCCTCCATGTCTCAGGCAAGTGTTTCTATATCTGCACCTTTGCACTGTGGATACTTTGAACACATGCTGCATTTTGGAAAATAAGTATATAAACTACACATCTTCACATTTTGTCATTTTTTTTATGTATTTTCCTTTTAATTAATTCTTGATCATAAAGTAAAAGCTCATTTATGTATTTATTGTTCAATTCTGATTTGTCCTTGGGTCACCAAAACAAATTTGTTGTAGTTTAAAACTAATTAGGCAGTTAAGAGGATTCTGTTTCTAGTTCTGATCTCCCCCTAGTGGCAGACACTGTGGCATCAGTTCAGCACATGTTGGAAGAATATGTGTGAAGGAAAGTCGTTACAAAGGAACAATAAAAACAAGACTTACCATGAGTGGCACTCGTGTGGAGCTGCAGCATGGCTCTGTGACTCCTCACTGCCTCCTCCAGACTCTCTCTTTTCACCTCATACTGCTGTTTCTCTGCTGCCTCGTTGCGCCTCTCCTCCTCATGTTTGATCTGCAGCGCCTCCATCTCCCTGGCTCTCCTCTCCTCTTGTTGTTGAAGCAGCTGCTTGAACGTCTGCTCCCTCTCCTCCGCCTCCTGCACCTTCTGCCTCAGCATCATCATGGCGGAGTCCTCCGTGCTCCTCCTCCTCGCTTCAGCCAACATGGCTTCAGTGTATCCAGTGTTGCCGTGGTCCATCATCTCCAGGAGGAACTGCAGCTTGTCACTAGCTGATGATGAACGAATGAACATTTGCTTTATCCAGACAAATTAAAAGGTAAAAGCAAAAATATATGTAGACGGCAAAAACATTTCATCATAGCAATAAAGTAACAATTGTCAACTAAACTAAAACAGAAGAAAATAATGTTCTATGTCCAACAGGAGCAGCAGTAACGTATTCAAACATAAACAAATCAGAAAAAAAGTGAAATGATCTATTCATATATTCATTCAGTTTGTTGTTTAATAAATCAGTTTGAATCTCTTTAATGACGTATATGTTTTCTTTTCTTTTGTAAGATTGTTACCCAATGTTATTTTGACTGATTTTTGGTGTCAGTTTGTAAAAAGTGATTGTTAATACAGTAAATAAGCTGTTTAGCTCTGTACATAATTCATTCACCATTAAAACAGATATTTTGCCAGAGGGGAAAAAGACCTGGATTTGTGTTTGTTTTGTAAGTATTTCCCCATAATTCCACAAGAGCATCACAGGGCATATAATGCTGATTGGTTCAGAAAATCTTTGACTTTGTATTGGACTATTAACAACTTTGCTATTTTAGTTTTAATGTAATTTATATGTGGCTTCCAGCTCACTTTATTATCAAATATTATTCCAAGAAATCTTATTTCAAACACTCATGAGTGTTTTTGTCCGTGTTTGTTGAGTGATTACCAAAAATTATGAATTACATTTATTTATTACTACTTTAAGTTTAAGTTAAACCAGCTCTTCAAAATTTTCTTTACTCTATCACAGCTTTGTTCTAGTTTTTTAACAGAGCAGGGTATCATCAACAAATATAATGAAGAAGTTTTAATAGCTTGGAAACCTTGTTAATACTATTTGTAGTGGCCATTTGAAAAATTATGAATTCAAATTTAAGTAAAACTAAAGTTAAACAAAAGAGCACCACTGCATTCTCGATCTTATGCATCCACAATTAATTTAATGTCTAGAAGAATTGAATTTCTCCCCTTTGTAAAATACCACAGGCTAACCCAGGTTCATTCTGGTCACTTATATTAAAGGACAAAAACTCACATATGCTGAAAAAAATACCTATTTAATTGACAGAACTTTACATGAAGCACTGATAACTACTGATGATTAACAATAAATTAAGAATGCTATTTCCCAACAAATCTTCCAAAACCGACAAATACCGTAGCTCCTACACTGTTGATGTTCAGGAAAAACAGCATCGGGCCCATCACCGAGCCTTGAGGAACACCACATTACCTGACAAGGTGATGCGGCAGTATTTTCCCTCGCACATGTGGATCAAATCCAGGAGGGAATCGTTCAGCGTGTCAGTAACTTTTCCATCTTCCAGGGAAAGAATAACCAGGAATTTCAGAGCCTCGGCTCCAAGCTGAGCCTGTACGAAGTCCATCAATCTCTTTTCTCTCTTGGTGTAAAATCCTCCTTGGATCAGGAGCAGAAATGAAGTGACTCCTCCTGTGCAAGACTTAAAACAACTGTGTACTGCCTGGCTGACAGCTTCTCCTGTCAGGTTGGGTTCCAGACCTGCATAGTACAAACTGACGGAACATCCGTGCACAGTCAGATCACAGACTTGGTTTGATCCCTGAGAGGTGAAGGTGACCTGGGGGTGCTCAAACCCACAGCTCTTCTGCAGCAGCAATTTAAAAGAGGCCCATTCTTCCTCTGTGGATATGACCATCACCATCTGCCTCACGTTACCAGTGCCATCTGATAAAAAAAAATCAATAAGTAACAGCCAGGACTTGTCAGTTACATGTTAAAATAGATTACTACAGTTTGGAACAGCAAATGTTTACTCATAAAGTGACAAATAAAGTGCTTTTTTGCATATGTTCTTTGATTTCCAGCAGTTCAAATAAAGTTGAGTGCCGCTCATTTGCGGACGGAATAATTCTTGTGAGTCATAGCATGGCAAATGTGCGATAACATTGATTTTCATGTAGAGAAAAGCATTACTCACAGTGGGACATGTTTTTGGCAGGTGCTCCAGCAGCGAGTCTGCTCTCAGATCCTTGTCAGCTCGAGAAACAACACGTGAAACTGGATTCTCTGGCTCTGAGACAAGTATGATGAGGGACAGATGAAGGTCTGATTACAACCATTCACTGTTTTGGCTTTTGTTTTGTCTTTTTAAAGGAAGTGCATTCCACCAAACAACCTGGAATGAACATGCATCTTTCTCATGCCTGTGTAGACTTTTTCTTTTTTTAATGTAGCCTCTCTTGGCCTTCTGTTTGTTTTTTTAATACAAGCATTATACATTCAGTTTAAAAGAGTATATCTGTTTCAAACTTACATTTTATATCTTGTATTAAGTATATTGTAGCTTATATTTTAGTGCTGAGCACTTTCATTTATTTCACCACATATCACCACACCACATATAATCATATTTCAATTTGATAATCAGAAAAAGTATATTCATTTCTTTGTTCATAGCAATACTAACACAATTGCAATATACATTTTTTTATCATAACTTTATTTTATTATTTTCTCTATTATTGACTGGTTTCATTTGCCTTTGCCTTAAAATCTTATATTTTAATGTACAAATGTATTATTTTTTACATTCTGAGCTTTTAATGAATCACCTGTCAACGGGAATTGCATTTGATTTGTTTGTAAAGATCTAATAAAGTTTGACTGTTCTCTGCAATATGAAAATTTTAAATAATAATACATTTTATTTATAAATCACTTTCTGATTCAAGGGAATAAAAATATCACATTGAAAGCATTTACATGCATTTTTGAGTAGGTGAGTTTTTAAAAGTTTAATACAGTGTTTGATGGGTTTGGGGAGGGAGTTTTCTCTTGCATTGTTGTAATCTGCTCTTACCCTGCCTCACTCGTCAGACTATGAAAACCTGTTTGTCATGCATATGCATGTTGTCTAACTCAAACAGCTGCTCCATCGACTTACTTCAGTCCCTGCAGACTTTGCCCATATATCATAAACCTACCTCTTTCCCTGTGTGGTTTTAAAAAGAAAAGTTAAAGGTCAAGGATCCATAAATATTTTGCCTGTTTCAGTTTCCTTTTCCTATCTGATTTTATTACTGAAAAGTTGCTGTCCTCTGCACAATGAGTCCAGACTGAGAGGCAGGCTTCCTGTGATTGTGTTCTTGTTACCAAGATTGATGAATCAGGAAAAAATCACACAATTCAAACACAACAAGTGTGTCTTAGTGCCAAATGTCTGCAAACTTTAACATCTAAGTAAAATAAATCATAAAGAAAACAAAACATATTGACTTAGAATAAATAAAGCATGTACTGTTTTTTAATACATTGTTTGGCTGATTATTTGGTTGATCATTTAATGCTATTTATTTTCTAAATTTGACCGTGTCTCATCTCAGGAAAATAAAAATGCTGGTAGTGCAAGATATTGGAATCCTGGAATCCTATGTCAAGGTTTCTCAGATATTTCCACTTCTACTTCCAACAACTGGAATGCCCCAGGTAGTAGAAGTGTCCAGTGTATTTTTGTTTTTATCCAAAAGATTATTTTTTGTTTTTTTGTTTTTTGTTTTTTTTTGACAAAGTTTCATGCATTTATTTTTTGTTTATATCAATTTTTCTAATTCCAAATATCTAAGCACATTAATGTGAATATTGGAGAAAGAGCCCTTGAGTGTTGCTCCATTAACGTTTATTTAAGTTTCATCCTTCAAATTATTTCAACATGGATAATTAGATATAGTATAGTATAGTATAGTTTCTGGCATTACCACTGTGTAAAACTGAGAAATTTCATGTATTTATTTATGACTTTAAGCTGTTTTTTCTGTCTCTTTAAACAATAGAAACAAGCAAAACCGCAAGGCAAATTAGCCTGGACATTGCCCGTTATTTGTGTTATATGTTACTTTAAAATGCCTAATATTCAGTGTAATTCATACGTACCTTAATTGTTCCTTATTTTTTTTCCTTAATTAACTTTTATTTGTAGCTTTGGAAATAAATAAATAAATAAATAAATAAATAAATGGGCTGCCTGCTTCTGTCAAAACAAGACACTACTACACAGCCAAACTCAGGTGTCATCTGCCGATTTTAAGTACACTAGCTTGGTTTGATGGTCGGATTTTGATGGTTGTATAATATTCTAAAAATTTTAAATGTTTAAAGTCATTATAGATTCACAATTCGTGGTTTATATGATCAGGAATTCTTCAAAACGTGGTTACAATAATCTACCCCCCCCCCCCGTGAGTGAAATGGTTCGCTCCGTTGCCACTGCGTTCTTGTATGTGGACGTTCTCCAGGGTGATGGAGAACAAGACGATGTAGGCAATCGGCGTGGAAAACACCGCAAATACTCGACGTTGTTCGGTTTAAAAACGTGAACCGTGTGCACCGTAACAGTAGTCGAAATGGCCGGCTTAAGAACAGTTAACGGGAAATTGTCGGGGGTCAACCCAGCTGTCAGGTAAACGGGAATATCGAGCTGTGTTTACGGATAGAGCGTAAGGTGTCAAGCTAACCCAGCTAATGTTAGCACAAAACACAACCGCTGTGTACGTTCTTTACAGTCGATACGTCAACGTCAGCTGCCGTAAAGTAACGTACTAAAGACAGAATAAACACTTTATACCGGTATAAAGAAATTAACGTTAGCAGGGCAGCTGTAATATTAAAGCTAGCTACTGGTGCTTTGCTAACTTTAATTAGCTGTTTATGCTACGCATTGTATGGTTAATGATTTACATGTAAAATGTAGCATTTCTTTGAAAGCGTCGATATACTGATATATCCAGAGTGCTTGGGCCGATAACCAATGCCATTATACGGTGTACACCTTTTGCCTGTGCCCGTAGTGAAATTAAAATAATATGTTGCCTACTCATGTCTCAGCAAATGTAGATATTCATTTTCTTCATTGAGCAAAAATAAATAAATGTTAAATGATAAGTTAAGGAGTTGGCAATCTATTTGGCCTACTGTTGTCGTCTTCATTAGTCATATCGGCAAACCCTGGTGTGTTTGCCAGTATCCAATGATAGCTTTTTTTAAGCCAATATCTTCCTATACCACATTTTACTGTGCTGATAATATTGTGTGCATCACTACTTCTGTGTTGTCCGTGCAGGGAATATTTTGTTTTCCTGCTTTCGCCAGGGATGAATAAAATACTGAAACTGTTCCGAGAACTTAGTTTATGATACTTCTGAAGTGTATTGTAGATCCTTAACCTAGAAATGTTGCTCGCATACAGAAACAGACAAAGTCATGGCCCAAAGAGGCCGAGGTAATAAGTGTACCTAATAAACTGACAATGTATTGTAATTTATTAATAACTCATGTTTATAAATGATTCAAATGAGGCAGCTTTCTTCAAAAAGTGGCACAATCATATATTTTAATTAATCTATTACAAGGTTGAATAACAATGTACTATTTACACTGTCTTATCAACTGCCTTTATACACAGGTTAGTTTATTAAATCTGTTGGCGTCAGGGATAGTGTACAAAATGTAATTTAAATATTCCAGAGTGATAAAAGCAGGTACAAAAAGTTAATTCTTTAAATAATATACAATATATAGTATATAAATCTCTTCTCAGATTAACATGGAGCTTATTCCATTAGTGCAAAGGCAGAACATTTCTAATCTTCTTCTATTTCTATTTGAATCTTTCTTTAATAATAAAAGCAGTGCTGGAAATTAGAATTAGGTACAAATTAGGCACTTCTACAAAATTGTCTATTGCATGTAAATATACAATTGTGGGTCATATTATCATAAAAATGATTAACATATTTAATAAAAGTGTGAGTTATGGGTCAACGGGATGTCTGATTTGTACAATATTCACTCACACTTGCAAAGTTTACCCCTAAAGTGAAACAAAAAGATCCCAAAATAATAATGCCCAACTTAATAGCAATGCAAAAGTCATTTAAAATCTTTGTAGTCAGTATGTAAACTGTGAACTTTGTCTTTATATGTTGTTTCAGGGTTTTAGAATAAACCATTTTTGCTGATTATCGATCTGAAATTGATGGTCTTAATTAAGAACTCTCTGGCTGTATTATAAAACACTATGTGATTATATTTTCCAGTTGCTGTCGCCTGCGGCAGGTCCAGTCTCTGCTTCATGAAAGTGGTGTTTCCACTCCTGACGGCATCTTGTGCTCTCTTGGTATGTTAAGTCTCAAATGCTTTATCTTCAACCGTTGTTTATTTTTGTATCTGGTCTGGTTAGCCGCTCTGTCAACACCAAAGGGTTGAGGAAACTGTTTTTCCACCAACAAATGAAGAATAATAGAACCATTCTAGAACAGCCAATGAATGCAAATGCCTTGTTTTCTGTGTCTTCCAGGAATTGAGAGCAGATACAACGAAGGGTGCACTGAGCTGGCGAAATACCTGTTTTATGGACTGTATGGGCAGAAACAGCAGAATGTAGAGGAATTCCCAGAGGAAATGCTGGATGGTGAGTCCAGATGTTGTGTCACAGGTTTTCCAGTCATATCTTTGTGCTTTGCAGTGGTGTTTACTAACACCAACATATTATTTGTTTGTTTTCCAGATGTGATCCTGCTGATCAAGGCGGAGTGTGTTCATCTGTACTGCAACCCACTAAACTACAGTTACCTGTTGCCCTACATCTCTCACTGGAGGAACCTGCATCTCTACTGCATGACAGAGGCAGAGGTGAAAAATCCCCACTCGTCTGTCATTCCTGTTATTCTCCGTTCATGCAGGATTGACAAAGAAGCAAGAACCTATTGAGGCTGCACTTTATTCCCCTGCATATTGGGCTGGACAATGTCCGAAAAACGGGCTGCAATTTAAGATTATTTTCCTAACTGATTAATCTGTCGGTTATTTTCTAAATTACTCATTGCTTATTCCAGAAAATGTTGAAAAATGTTGATGAACGTTTCCCAAAATCAAAATATGGATGTGCTCAAATGTTTTATGAACAAAATTTATTTCGTTTTTTTTTAATATATGGCTGAAATAATTCAGAAAAAAAATCACATTTAAGAAGCTGAAAAATCAATATATAAAATTGTTATAATTGTTTAAAAACACTTAAACCAATAAGTTAATTATCTATATTTTGCAGTTACTTTAGTAATCAAATAAAAATTGATTAATTGTTGTAGACCTAGCCAAAAATGTTATCACAATATCAAAGTGTAAAATCTTGATAAAATGTCAGATAATGAAAGATTAAGCTCCGCTCTTTGCTTTTACTTCAGTGAAAATCAAGATATTGATATTAGGGGCTGCAAAGATCAAGCAATTATTAATTGATTACTAAATTAATTGTCAACTATTTTGATAGTTGACTTCTTAAATGTGAATATTTTCTGCTTTCTTTGCTCCATATAAATATAAATCAATAAAACAGAATTGTTTTTTTAATTAAAGACATTTTAGAACGTTATCAATTAATTGAGAAAGTAATCGAGAAATAATTGCTAGTTGCAGCCTTATTGATATGCAGTATACTGTATATATATACTGAATCTTGTATAGAAAGAAAATTATTTTTTGTGATATGTTCTACTCAACATTATTACTAAATTATTTCTCAGCCCTCTTTGCAGGTTACTGTGCAACCTTTTCAGTCCGATTAACTATTACTAGCTTGTCATAGCACCTATTACATGGCTTAAATTTCACAGTATTGTACCCACTGTTGCTGTCTTTATGTCCTTTAATAATCCGCCATTTCCCACCTTTACACACAGTATGAAGACGAGGAAGCAGCAGAGGAATTCAAAATCTCCAGTTTTGTCGCAATGGTCCAGGACTGCTGTCGTATTGGAGTTCCTTACAGCTCCCAGGGTAAATATCACCACATTTGTTCACTATGAATTGCACACAAATGAGTTCCACTGTCTTGGCAGCCTTTACCTTGTAAGCAACACATTTTACCTCCTTTACTGTGTGTTTTTAGGACACATCCAGAAGTTTGACATGTTTATGGTGGAAAAGTGGCCCCTGATTCAGGCGTTTGCTCTGGAAGGCATCGGTGGAGGAAGCTTTTTTACCCTTAAATTCGAGGTTAGATTTTTATTAAGCTCTCAGGTTTGATAAAATTAAATGTTTTAACCGGGATGTTTGTAACATTTGAGCTTACTTGGTGTGTTTGTGTTGTATATTATGCTATTTTCCAGCTCATGGATATGAGTGAGAAGCTGTGGCAGGTGTACAACAGACTCGACCCAGTGTCTCTGGACAGTCTGCTCGCAGAGGTATCACTGATTTTGGTTATTATAATTAGGGATGGCACAGTATCACTTTTCCATGTCCAATACCAGTGCCAGTATGAAAAACTTGAGTATCTACCGATACCAGTATCAGTCCAATATAGTAATTTCAACTACTTTTAAACTACAAAAAAAGATTTTTGGATTTTATTGGATTTCCCTTTCTGATATCTGATCCAGTGATTTTGACCAGTATTGGATCATATCGGCTCATCCCGAATTACGATAAGGAATACAATACGACTTGATAAAATCTTTATTTATCTAAAATGTCTGATAATGAAACATTAACTTCTGCTCTTTGCTTTTACTTAAGTGAAAATCATGATATTGATATTAGGGGCTGCAAAGATCAACCAATTATTAATTGATTACTAAATTAATCGTCGACTATTTTGATAATGTAAATATTTTCTGCTTTCTTTGCTCCATATACAAATAAATCAATAAAGCTGAATAGTTTTTTAATTAAAGCTGTTTTGGAACATTATCAATTAATTGAGGAAGTAATCGCAAAATTAATCAGGTACAGAAATATAAATAACTTAACAATTTTCACCAGATGCTGCTGCATTAATATGTTAATATTCATAGTTTTTCTGGAAATGTTCAGTCATTTTTATCAGTGTTACATTTGCAATCATTACTCTTAACGTTTCAGAGGCCTCATACTTTCATGAAGCCCCTCTAATTATATTTAATATGTTTATTTTGATCCCCCCCCCCCCAAGTCTAACCTTGGTGTTATCTGTTGTAGGACTTGGTAAACTTTGAGAAACAGTGGAGTCACTTTTTCTCCAGCATGGACCTGGAGAGTCATCTGTCCATCCTGGAGCTGTCTGAAGCTCAGGCAGGTGAGGTGAGTTCAACAGCAGCTCCGGCAGCAACTTACTGAAGGACTGTATATTTAGATGTAATAATTGAATATAAAGTACATTCTCGAAAAATTGTGAGTGTCCAAAATTAGTTTTTAGCTGCATCTCCACATATAGTGTTTTCCTGTAAATCCACAGGCGTTCCGCACATATTACTGTCACGGACTGATCTCAAGCAACATCACAGATAAAAGGTATTAATATCATTCATCTTCATCAAATTGCTCTCCATTTCTACACTTGTATTTTTCCAGCATGTGCAAATAAACACCCTTGTTCCTTGTTTCAGTAAAAGTCAGCAGCCCTTTGTGTTGTTTGGGAAGCATTCTTCCTCTGAGGATCTGGAAAACTATTCATTCAACTTTCCCTCAGAGAGCCATCAGGTCCGCAACACGGGGCGACAGGGTTCTGCAGCGACACACATGGTGAGTAAAGCAGGAAAGAGACCCATTTATTAACATCCATCCCGAGAAATCGGATGACAATGTAAATATATCCTGGATGTGTCTCCTGTCACCATGTTGGATCAGATTTGGCTTTTTCCCCGCTCTTAATCCAAGCACGCACTGATGTTACGACTGTTCAGGAGAACAGAATGCACTGTCACTTGCAGCTTGTGCTAAAAAATATGCCAGTCAGTTTTTACTCGGGGGAAACTTGGACTGTATATGGTAACGTTAGCAAATAAAATTTCTGAAGGATGGAGGAACATTGACTAGCTAGTAGTTAGCCCTGGGTGAGTCAACATTAGAGAGGCAGCTATCAAATATTTTGGTAATCGAGTATTTTAAAGAATATTCCATCGATTAATCAAGTAATCTGATAAAACATACTTTTATCCTATTCCTCCTATTACTTTCACTTTGCTGCGTTTGCTCATTTTCGCTGTATTCACTGTTTTCGGTCCCGGCGTCTGCCATTCTCTACAGCTAAACTGTCCACACACGTTACCCAAAGCCCGCCTCCGTCTTCTTCCACTTTGTAAGAGATGCATAGCCTGTGACGTAAGCACGTCGTATCACACTAAACAGAATCCGTGCAAAACATGAGCTTTAAATTTAGAGGAAATTCCTTGATCATTTTTTGTAATCGAGTTACTCGAGGAATCGTTGCAGCCCTAGTCAACATGGCCTAAAATGAAAAAGGTGTTTGAATTTTAGCTTTGTGAAGAAACCAAAATTCTATAATTTGTCACAAAATACTCTTGGTCTCTTGGTACTTCTGCAGACACCAACGGGAGAACATCTGTGCATCGTTGGCTGACAGCTTACTGGAAATGTTGAGCTTGCTTATTGAAAACCAGGAAGAAACTGTGCATAGTCAATTCAGTTCAGTTTAAAACACGTTTATTTATATTAGGAGGTAATTTAATCAGGGTGGTCCAGGGTTTTAGTAATTTAAGGCCTTGAAAAGTGTTAAATTGTGTTCTGATGGTTTTTAAAAATTTTTCAGTAAATATTTTTATGACACTGTGAGTAACTAAGGTCCGCTAGAATGATAATTTTAATTTTAAGTTTTAATTTATGCACTACATCATTAAACCATCACTAAGGCTGTGTCTGAAAGCATCGGGATTATTTAAATCCCACTTACACATTCAGGTACAATAGGTGGCGGTATGCACCGATAAACATTTGTTAGCAACTCACCATTAAAGTTAGAGAGAAATAAGAAGAAAGAATACTCGAGGTTGAATGTTGATGTAAGTTTGAGAGATGGAATAGTGCAAATTTAATGATAAATGGCAAATCTGGATTAAGAAAAGTGAAACTGAACTGATTAGGAACAAATTAGGGAGCTGATTTTTTTTTTTTAGTTTTACATTTATTGCAATGCACTTTCAAATGAATACATTCAATTTCAAGTGTCATTTTTTTAAAAAATTCTAATTTTAAAGGCAATTATTGACATTGTTCATATTGACTCATTCACATCCAGATTAGCCCGACAAAACAGGAATGCCTCAGCCAAATCATCTTTAACATCTCATGCGTGGAATCATGTGATTGCTGAATCATCCGTCTTGATTAAAATCATTGTTTAACAGTGTGGAGTATAAACACGACATGATGACAAGCCTCTCGTCGTTTTCTTCTAGATCCTGCAGTGTGTTTCTCCCAAAGGACCTCTAGCCTGCTCCCGAACCTATTTCTTCGGAACCACCCACTCTCCGTACCTTGGTGAGGTTTTACTCATTAACTTGCAGAATTCTGAGGGTGTTTTTATATTTTTTTTATATTATTGATAAGTGTTCAAATGTTCATGCCCCCAGCATTAATTTTGTTGTACTGTTCTCACTGACAGGAAATCAAAACATAGAGCAAAAGAAAACAGATGTCTTGTAAGTGACTTTAAATTAAGATTGTTATTCAAATTTTGCATTCAAGCCATTGATTCTTTCTTTTTTTTTTTTCCCAGACTTTTATCACAAATTTATTCAGCTGCTGTTCAAGCAGTCCTTTCTGGAATCAAATGCTACTCCTCTACATCCAGTGCCACCAAGGTAAGGAAGGAAAAACACTTATTTTAAGATTTATTTCACATGATTGTGCGATTACCCCTTAGGAAATGTGTGTGATATTGTAGGCTAAGGATGTAGCCGAGAACACCTTCCTCGTGGCTTTGGACTCGATGAGTTTGAGCCAGTACCGCAGCTCTCTCAGGTACAGATTGATTCACATTGTTTTTTTGCTGTTTGTTGTTGACTGTATTGGACTTTTCAGCCAAGCGTGAAGTGAAATGTGTTGTTTGATTTGCTGTGATTGTGTGTTTTCTCGCCTCAGGTCCAAATGTGAATTCAGCATTCAAGCCGTGAACAAGCGAGGAAGGTGAGTGTCGGCTCATCCTTTCATCAGTTGTCTTATCTGCACATTAGGGCTGGGCAATGTGGGGGGGAAAAAAATCATTTTTATGTCATTCAGTATTGATATACAGTACTGTGCATAAGTCTTAGGCCACCATTAGATTTATTGTTTTATCAATGCTATAATGACCAT
>JAFBJR010000068.1:560500-752064 GCA_016785285.1 Brachirus orientalis
TAGTAGAAGACTGACTTTTAGTCACATCTTTTCAATCTGAACGCCAACGATCACAAAAGTGACATGAAAACAACAAAGCTGCTGGTGGCCTAAGACTTATGCACAGTACTGTGTATTACAATATAAATCAAATTAGCTTTTCTGTAAGGCTTGGTGATATGGCTTGTAAATAATATCAGGATATTTTTAGACTATCTCACAATATAGGAGATATATGTGGATATAAAGTGGCACACAGGTTGTTGGTCTGGACTCGTGAAAAGTTTTCTTTTGAGATGTTTGTGCTTCTTATAGGAGCGTGACAATACACTGTGAATACACTCTAAATGATCTGTATTATATTATCTTAAAATACAGATAATACCTGGTCTATTCCTTTGACTTTTTAATGTTAAATGAAGGATATTTATGCCAACAATGAAGTTGACCATAAATATGGTCAAATTCAGCTATAACTCAAATAATTAGGCTTTGCTTATAATATTTTGTGTGTTTCACATATGTAATCAATATTATAATTGGGATGGATATCCAAAATCTAAGACCAAATCATGTCTCGTTATTGATTCTACAAGAAAATAATCTACAGGTTAATCGATTAAAAAATAAGAACGAATGCAGCACTTGTTTAGAGGATTTCTTCACAATCTGCACAAAACATTAACTTGGACCAAAGAATGAACTGATAAGATTATTTTATTTCAGAGATTAAGGTTGCTATGATGTCATAGCAAGGTTTTTTTTTTTTTTTTTTTTTTTTTGCATTTTTAATCTGTTCCCATAAAGAAACCTTGAGAGGAAGTTTTCAAATGTGACACAGATGTTTAATTGACCTCACGTTTTTGAATTGTATAGAGTGGAAATGTTGGTCAGTGCAGTTATTTTTGTGTGTTTTTCAGGATTATTCCTCTGACTGATGAAGAATGCCGTTATGTGGCAAAAACAGTACGTTTTAGAAACATTATTTGAACTTTAAACAATCAAAAGACTTGGGCGTATTTATTTTCTGAATCCCTGACTAATCGTTCATCTTTATGAAGGCCTCCATGACTGTGCACGACATCCCAGACCTGCAGTGGAATCAGGGGAACCTGGGTTCTGTCGTCTTCTCCGAATCCTTCCTCGAGTCCAGCATCAACATTCAGCAGAAAGGTGCAATACAGATTAAATAACTAAGTAGAGTAGATGAGTCACTTCCACGCAGAAAATTTGATTTAAATACGGCATATTATTGGTTTTATAGCAAAGAGGTCTTGTCTAACAGTGTCATACAGTATGTGTGATTCATTTTGTGCCTTTGTCATTCTTTGGCTTTGTTGACAAGTCTGTCTCCTGTCCTGCAGATGGCAGTGTGTCCTCAGACAGCTGCTACACCATCCTGACGACAACTGTGCCACGCTACGCCTGCTGGCTGGTATGTGCACAGCTAAAAATACATTGTATTTGTTATCATATGTGTTTTGCTTAGTGGATTTTATTTTTGCCACCTGACCGAAGGATCACCATCAAAGATGTTAGACACACGTTGGTGCTCAAACTAAAATATTTGGCTTTTTCCTTTACTTGTTTTGTTACTAGTAATAAATAAGTCAACTGTTTGATTTGCTGATTTATGTGCTTATGTGAGTATTTGTTATTTATAATTTTGTAGTCTATTTAATAGTTGATTTGCATGTTTTGTTGATTTTATTGATGAAAATTGGTTACTTGAATTTCAGTCATTGGTACTGCAGCCCAGTATCCTCAAACATTCTGGCTAACACTAGACGTCCTTATATGAGTCCTGTCCTTGGGGTTTGTGATAGTTTGATGCAATTTTATGGTTTTAACTACAGGTCATGCCATTTTTTTATTAATTGGAGTTGGCCAGGTTTTTAATAATCTGCATATTATTAAAATTATATAATGTTTGTTCTCAGAAACTTGATACATGTTGCAAAGTCAGTAAAAATGTTCATATATTTAATATATGATTTACACTTGATTTCAATTCAAAATATATATAATTGCGTTGCAGTGCAGACATAAAATGTAGATTTAACAGAGAGACAGATTAATGTTTTTTTTATCCTTTATATTTATATTTTATCAGATAGAGGGGAAAAAATTGGTTAAATATAAATTGGCGTCACTTATCAGCCAGTGGCTGCCCTGCTACTTTTGACGTAAAAAAAAAAACCCAATTTATTCAACCTCTTTTTTATAAATTTAAGTTACTTGATGACTTACTACCTTAATAGAAAAACACAGTAGTTTTTAACACTTCTAGTTAGCTGTAGTGTAGCATGGAGTCTGTGTGTCTTTAATAATTATTTGAATAATCACATAGTCTACAAAAACAACATTGTTTTTTTTCCCCCAACAATTTTAGATGGAGTCTGATGTGAAGCAATCTGAACAAGCCCAGCATCTTACTAAGGTACATTCACAAACTCCATATATTCACTGAGCCGCATGACACATGTTTGCCAGTCTATACATATATGTATGTTAACATGGAACCTTGAATGACCATCTTTGTTTGTCTCCTTTGTCCAAACAGACTGAGGAGGACACTTGTTTGGGGACGGCTCTGACTGTAGCAGATGCTGCATATGTGTTCTCCAGCAGTCCGCTCTCCACACCTGAAGAAGGTGACACTCTGTTTTATGTTTTTTGCTGGACAATCTGGTCACATATTCAGGCTAATGTCATATATTTTGTTTTATTTGTTTGTTTATATTTTAATTCTAGGGAAGATCATTTTCTTCTCTGAGGGAATCCTGTTTATTCATTCTCAGTATGGCAGCATTACACTGTCTAAAGATCACATCAGCACCATCAAGTTCTATCATCCGGTATGTTCTTTCATATTATAAAACAGTTTACATATTGTAATTTTATTCCAATAAATTATATGTATGACTGAATAACTGTGAAACAAATATGAGAGAAATGCAATTAACAGTAAAAGTAGCAGCGTTTGTGGAGTGGCAGCCATTTTGTAGTTCCATGTCGGTGTTGGTGAGGTGGCTCTAGGTTTCAGAGGTGGAAATCCATGGTCCCAGACTTCTGATGGACCCAATATGGCAGCAAAGAAAACTGTAGAAACCCGACAAAACAACCAAAATTGACCAACGTGGTGGCAGGACAAGAAATCCAGGTCTTTAAAACCAAACTGAAAGCGGAGCTCACCACATTCAAAGAAAAAATCAAAAAAGATATAAAAGGGGAACTCGACGGTTTTAAGAAAGATGTCAAACAGCAGATCACGGAAATCCGAGGTCCAACTACAAATGGAACGCACCATTAAACTCAACCTGTGGTAAAACAGATTAAATGCTGAAACCCTAAAACGTGTCGTCTTCTCACCAGGACTCCGGCGCTGTGGCGTCTCTCTTTGTGGAATACGACAGCAGTCTGCTCCCACACCTCCCGTTCCCACTCCACGGCGCCGACCAGTGTCTGGTTTTTGCCCTGCAGCCCAGGTCGAAGAGCCACAGAGCCTTCTACTCCAAGGTGACAGACACGGAACATAAACACGGATCATCAGGCTTTCATCACAACAAAGTGCACTTTGAATCCAACCATTTGGAAATAACATAAATTACATTTCTGTTAATTTGTTCTGTTGTTCTTGTTTATGTAAGATATTGCTAATTGTTGTACCTACATGTTTGCACTTATCTTAATATTTTAATTGTGCTACAGAAATAAGTTTGAATTAATGATAAAAGCATAAACTCATGTCTACAATATTGACTTGAATCTTCTGGCCCTCGCTATACAATAGTTAAACAAAATATATGTCACCAAGTAATAAACGTTTAGAATGCATAAAACTATTTATGCTTATAATTAAATAATTATAGCACTTAAGTATATGACAGACAAAGCAAAAAACAGGACCAAAGCAACATGAAGGCAAAGTCACAAATCTTCAGGCCACCAAATGTCAAAATAAATAAAAACAATGAGGAGAAAATGTGTCGTAAAAGCAAACAAGAGTGAATAAAAGAGTAATAATAAACGTAAAAAGCCATAAAGAACAAGATAAAAAAAAGAATAAAGGACGACATCACAAAATGGCAGAGCTGTAAAATCAGATTTCATGGAGCGATTTAAAATAATTCCACCAAATTTAAGAGCCAAATCTTTGTGTTTGTTACTCTATTATCCATTACTGCAAACAAAATATAATTATAATATAATTAGTTAATGTTTTCTACATTGAATATTACTATATGTGAAAATGCATGCTTTATTTATTACCTTTAGCATCTTTGCTGTAAGTTACAATGTAAATTGGAGTGGACTTAACTTAAATCTTAATTAAAGATCCATCTTCAGTTGTGTGACACTGTCCTCTCTTGTTCCAGGTTTTGTCAGCGTGGCAAAACTCTGCATCTAGGCTCAATCTGCAGCTGCTGGACCAAGAGCAACTGACCTGGACCCAGAAAAACATGTAAGAGCTTGTGGAGCTTCTTTACCATCTTAACCCAGCGTAACTCCGATGGTCTTTGAAGCTGCATAATGACCTTGTAAAATTTCCATTAATCATTAAACAGTCACTTAAAATAAAAGAAGTTCTGATCCCTTTGTTTTATTTATTTCAGGCACGGCAGACTGCAGAAGCTGCACGCCAGTCAGGAGCCTCCAGTGGCCAAACGCAGAGGCAGCCTGAAGACCTCGTACTCCCAGCTGCCAGAGCAGGACATGTTAGTACACACAGAGCAGTCACACAGTCCAGATCTGCAGAGTTAGGCTTGAATGAGCAATGAAACCTGATGCTCCCGTGGGTATCGCTTAATCAGGTACTCTGTATTCCAAAAATAGTGTTCATTAAGCCTGTGTTCCTTGATATAGTGATTTCTTCATTTCTGGTCTTTCATTCTGCTGGTGGAATAAAAGGATAGATGATAATTTAGCTTTATTATTTGGACTTTATGAACTGTTTCTTTGACCAGTAAAAGCTGCAACAATGAAAATCTGGATCTTTATAGAACTTTATCTGCTCACTATTAACTATTATCATCATATGTAAATATGACAAAATTCACCCTAATCTGTTGTCACTGACATAACATGAGAAATGTCAGTTTAAATTGAACCATGTTAAATTTAAATTGCCACCAACTCTATAATCCAGATTAAATTAGTTTCAAATTTCGTTAAAATACGATAAGTTTTGAAAGAGATATGATTTTTTTAAATTTATTTTCAGTTTTACCCATTATAAAAGATAGGATTTCTTGAAAATTTGCTAACTCTTTGTGACATCTTCAGATGGTAGATTCTTATCAAAATTTAATGGGAACATACATGGGTGACGAACAGAAGAACAAACCCACGCACATAAAAACATAACCTCCAAGGTAGAAATTAAAGATGCTACTGTAGGATTTTAACCAGGATTGTCAAAACAATCAATACTAAATAGTAGTGTTAATAAATACTCATGTTCAGCAGTATCACTATCAAGGTTGCCGTTTTCTGTAACGTTAGCAGACAGTATTGTTTAAGGAGAAACCAGTTATTTGAGTCTTAAAGTACGTTTCTATTAAAATCCCAAATTGAAACTGAGAAAAGTTGAGTAGCAACAACACATTGACAGCCTTCCTTACTAACTCTATGTGATCAGCAACAAAAAAATATGTTGCCAGAGGTAGAGGAAATAAGAAATGTGTCTTCCCCCCAAAATATAGAAAATGCTACTATGTTTTTTTTCCTGGATTTGAATATTGAGTCTGTCTGACTCCCTCCAGGTTTCTTCAGCACTTTGCCCTGAGCAGCATCAGTCAGGAGCCTATTCTCTTTGACCACCTGGGGGCGCTGTTCCCCTCTGCAGAGCTGAAGAACCCAGTCAGTGGCCAGGGAGACAAGGTCAGCACATCGCCTCATCGTCTTTGAAAAAGACGCGATCAATTAATGATAAAATATCTAATGTGGGCTCTTTAATGTGTGCAAAGGTCGTCATCACCATCATCACTGGGCTGCCAGGAAGCCATAAGGAGAGACTGCGCCGCTTCTTGGTCCAGCTGAACAAAGAACTCGGACGGTACATCTGACGACTTCCTTTTCTAGTTTTTGGACTTAAAAGACAAACCAAAACCACTAAAATGTATAAATTTCCATTGCATCTGCAGGTGGGTGGTTTATGAACCCGGTGCTGACAGCTGTGACAGCTTTTCAGCATCTCACCTCCAGCAGTTTTTGTCCAGCTTCCTGCAGAGTCAGAGAGGCTCAGGAGGAAAACCCCGTCTGTTGGTGCTCTCACCTGGGTAAGAAGACTCGATGATCTGTCAAGACTTATTCTGGAGAGCAGGTTTGAGCTAAAAAATGAAAAAAAGTGCTCTCTTCCTAAAAAAGTGTGTGGTTTTCTTTTTAAATATTTGTAAGACTACGACAGATATGTCAGGAGGTATGAAGAGGACATTTTGTTGAGGTGTTACATAAAATGAAATAGTCAATCTAAAACGTTTTTCTTAAGAAATCTGAAAATAAAAACTGTTATTTCGTGTTTCTTTATCAGCGTCTTTATAAGTCTCACATGTTCTCGCTCGTACAGATACACTGATGTTCTCGATGTGGTCCAGGCTGTGCTTTTTCACCCTGACCCTGTAATCCAGGCACACTTCACCATCGGTGCTGTCACCGCCTGTGTGGACCCCGTCGCTTCCTGTTTGGAGCACAGGTGAGATTACTTCCAACTCCACATCTTCCAACTCTTACCGTAAAATGCAGTAAAAGGAACCACACAATTCTCGACTGAATAAGAAGCATTTTTATTAAAGAGGAATTGCCCTGAAAGCACAGTCTTTAGATGACATTAATATATAGATCATTATCCAGATTTGCACCAGATTTTACTTGTTTATTGATGTTTTGCCTTTGTTGCACTATTATAGAAAGTAAATAGTAATCCCTGTATCTATCCAGAAAACGTAACCTCCTTGACTAGAATCTCATACCCAATTCTCTGTGGTCAAAAAGCCTTTTTAATCCCAGTTTTAATCTGGTTTTTCACCATTGGGAGTGTTTAATCTGCATTCACTCCCAGGTCAAATGACTCTGCAGTGCACAAGGGTTTAAAAACTGCCAAGTAAACTCTCAGATTTGAATGTGAAATATTTCAAGGTTTGTACATGCAGAATAAATGATTTAATTAAATCATCTTAAATATAATTTGTTGTGTCTAACAAAATTGAACTTGTATGTTTGTTGTACTACTGAATCAGCATCAAAATCCTTTTTCTCTCCAGTGTTTCTGAGGCTTTTCCTTTTAAGCAACTGCAACTATTAATTTTGTATGAACCGAATCTCAGAGAAAATGTCCCTGAAATTGTATTTACAATAATTAGTAGCAAATTCACTCCATCTCTACCAGTTGCAGTGGAAAAATAATGCATATTAACACTCTGATTTTATTTTAATTTATAATCAATGAAAGTAACTGTGGTTCTTTCAGGCAAGAAACATGAGCCGCCAACAACAAATGGTTGCTTTGTTTTGCCTGAAGCGGTTGATGACAGACAGGGCCGGATGTTGATAAACTGTTGGAGCTGCGGTTGTTTCCACGGCAAGGTCACGTGACACGTTTAGCTATTAAAACTCAAGGCTGGTTCTCTTTCACTGAGGGGATCAATCCTGCATTTAATCCCACTCTCCTTTTGTTACAGGCTTTAGACGTAGCTTAAGGAGCTTCTCACTCACTGTCATAGATTGACTGAGCTCTTCTACACAATATCACATACCACTCCGGTTAATATGCTGTTTTCCAGTGCACTGTTACACTTGGTCGGTGTATTGAGGGCCATGTTTTTACAGCGTGCACAGGGAAAGTTCTGTTTCCGTGTGGATTAAGCCTCACTATTCTGATGCCAAGAGGGCATTTTAACTAGATATAAGGCCAAGCTGTGCTCAGAGCACCTTCTACTGGATTACTTTAGTCTGTGGTAGTTCTGGGCTGTATATTTTGCACCTTAACAGGGTTTTAGGGTTCACGTTTGAACAAATCTCCAAATTTCAAATAATGTTGCAATAATGTTTACAGAAAATCTTTGTTTAGTGTTCTTTTTTTAATTAAGTTACGTTTAATGTAACCCTGAAATGTTCTTGTTTTACCCTCACAATTATTATTTTAAAGCTGGGTCGTTTATATTATAAAATTATCATATGCCTAAAATCAAAAGGGTTTCTGACCCCCATGTCGCTTTTGGGCCCCCAGTGGTGGTCAAACCCCTAGTGATTTCCCAGCAAGCTTAACTTTAATAATAAATCAAAAGGGTGTTAGAGATCCTGTGCTATAAACACGCTGCGATGTTCCTGCCCGAAGTGACTCATCTGTGGGAAAATGTGTAATAATAGGTTCTCTCAGCTAATGTGGTTATCGCTGGCTTTTCCATTTGAGGCGTCTTCACCGAGCCCCCATTACTGTCTGTCACCATAGATTGTATGGAGGTTTGCAGATCCCTTCTGTGGTGCTAATTGGGTGTGGTTAGCTCATCTTGGACATGACCTGCCCGCCTGCCTGTACCCCCACCACCCCCACCCCCCAGCATAGCTCTCTAATCCCCCAGATCTACATGTGTGACCAACACACCCTCCTCACTGAAGCTCATCAGTCAGTCATGATCCGTTCTTTATGATGGATGTAGACAGTTCATTACGTCAGGACAGGAAAGATAAATGTCTTTCAAATTGCTGACCCCCCCCCCCAACCCCACTTCCATCTCACCCCACCTCCATCTCCACCTCCACCTCCCCCTCACCTCCTCACCCCCCCCCACGGCCTCCCTCCCTCCCTAAGAAAAGATCCATCGTGGCTGGAGGGCGACTCGGCTCAGCACAGGGATTCAGACAGCGTTGCTATACAAGGCTGATCGATTTAAAAAGTCAGGATAAATTATGTTAAGATTAAACCAGATTACAGGAAGCTTTTACATTGGTCAGTTGCCAGTCTTAGCCGTGACGTCGTCTTATGGAAAAATGCCCCCGTGATGGATAACCGGCTTGTTAGCCGAGGGCCATAACATGGAATTAGTCTGTTTATGGCTGCACAACTTTGGCTAGCGCCCATTAGTCATAAATACAGATATCATTATTGGTGATATTGTAGAGCAAGACGTGAGATACATGTCCAGTGTTTTGGATTTAGAGGGGCTTATAAGCAACAATAGATTGTAACAGTTTTCATTCAGTAATGTTTTCATTGGTATATAATCACATAGAGCATTTAATATTTGTGTACGTTTTGTGAATAATTGCGATAGACACTTAGCTAATAGCTATCAAAATTGACTTTCACATTTCCGTGTTTTGTGAGAAGTATTCATTGTTTGCATAAAATTAATACAACATTAGCCAAATAGATTGAGACTAATTTTGTGTGTCATTAAAAACACAAATCCTATGTTCTGCGTAATCCTGTTACAGTACAGCAGGGCCCATTTCAGTTTAAGCCAAATTAATGTTTAATGGATAACTAATGCAGTAAAAACTGATAATTTCTGTCTCCTTTCTTTTGCTGTAGAATCGCCTTCCCAAAGCTGTTGGAGCAGTGCAGCCAAGGTCAGTTATGTGTGCTTTCTCTGTCTCAACAATGCAATACATAGCGGGAGAGACTTATTTCATGCAATAATGAGGAAACACCATATTTATCATCACTGGTATTTTTTTTTTTTCTAATAGTGTGTTTTACTTTTAGCAAGTGTACGGCATGCCAGGCTGTAATACATTATCCTTAAAGGTCAGGAGATGTGTGTTTTGCAAAATAAAGTCAGACCAGAAGTTTCACATATATGAAAAATAAATAATAATAATATAAAATATATCCAGCAAAAACACACTGTGTAGAAAATGTATATTTCTTGACCTGTGAAGTGTTTAGGCCAGAAATGGATATGCATAAATATTCAGTTCTAAAAATGATCAGTGATTGCAAAAATGATAAAGAAATATTTTCCCTACAATAACTAAATTATTGGTAGCTGCTCCTCATTGCTCACAACCCTGTGGACCTTGCAGAAGTGATGAAATTTACCATTGTCTTTAAATGCATCTCATTAGCTGCTCCACTTAGCTCAACATACTGTAGCTCCTGCATGACTTTCACTAGCTCTCATGTGCTGGACTTTATAATATTCAAGGAATAATCATGAAACACCCATCTCTAGCTCACACGTAACTTTCTGTCGGAACCGGACCCCAAGATAATGACTCGGAATGTGACAACCCGTGTGTCACGTTTATGCGTTGTCATATAAATAACATGCTTCAGCAACATAGACTGAAAATCCATGAGTTGTAATTATCCAAACATGTCAGTATCAAAATGTTGCCCAGCCGACTTGACAGAATCCTACACAAAACCCAAATATAATTCCAAAAATTTGATCTGACTGATTTGTACCCAAAGTGTCCAGATGAGTTCTGGTCAGTTGTCCACCCTCTTAATCTAATTTGTTTGGTTCTCACATTGAGGAACTTTGGCTACATCCACACTCCTTCATTTTTACTTACAATAAATTATACTCTGTGTACACCTGTCGTCCACACTATTGGACACTATAGTGCCCAAAATGGATGCCGCTGGCTTTGCATTTGACTAAAAACTCCAGAGCTGCACAAAAAAAGGGCAAAAATATGGACCTGTGGAAATAATGTACCCCTATTCGCTTCCTGATTGGAAGCGAATAGGGGTACAACTTGACTATCATGACACGCCTAATTAGGCTTCTAAGTATGGATGCAGATTACTTTTAATGTGGTGCTAAAATGCTTATCTGGATGCATCCTTTTTTATCTCAAAATGCCATTTTCAAATGAAAATGTAGTACGGATGTAGCCTTAGTACCACATCAAGTGATGTCACATCAGTTTCCCTCAAGCCTCCAATTTTCTGTCAGGATACAGCAGCAATAACACCAGTGAATCAGTCTCACTGTTAAATGTGGTGTGTCTGCAGTGGCTACACAGACAGTGTTCTTTAAGGAAAGCGAGCCAGCTTTCTCCTGTGATTCATATTCCCTTCTCTTTGCCTTGTTGGATGTCAGGTGTTGTGAGTACAGTGGTGTTCACCGGGCTGACAGCAGAGCAGAAGCACCCTCTCATGCAGCATGTTCAGCAGTTGGTACGCTCTGCCAACCCCACCGTGGCCTTCATACAAGCAGAGAGGGGAGCTGTCACCAGGTGGGTGCCCACAGAATCACGATCACTGACACAAACAGTCACTTAACTGCTTTTATTTTTGCCTAAAATGTTCAGAAAAGAGCTCTGCTTCAAGAGTCCATGAATGAATCGGTTGTTTCATGTTTTAGCATGGAGACGTCTCTTGAACATTTTCTCAAAGTCGTCTTAATGTGAGGAATGTTGTGAGTTAACAATGCATGTACTTATCCGTCATGCAACACTTAATTGTTTCTCTAAATGAGCCCCACAGCGTTTTCAGTTTATGCTCTGGTGAAGGTTTTAGTCATCTCTGTGTAACCACACGTCTCCATCCTGCTCTCAGTCTCCAATTTACCCTATATTAGTGCAGTACCTGTTTGCCTCATGGTACGGTTCAGTTTGGTACACTACGGTACGATTTGGAATGGTAAAGCCCCAGGTCAGGCTTTTGTTTCGGGGTGGCAGGGCGTGGGCAGTGCCCGATGGCATTGTAGCGTGATTTCATACCAGTGTGACGACAACAAATGAGAAACAACAGACAGCAATTGAGGTTTAAGGCCGTTTGTCTCAACAAAAAGTCAAGCTTTGTATAGAATAGTATATATATATATATATAATAATAATCATAGTATATATGTATTTGAATAGATTGTGGGCGGAAGTGACGCTTTTCTGTTGCCAAATCACCAAAATGTTGTGGAGCCCGTTTCCTGGTATCCCAAGGGAAGGGTGCCAAAGAATTTAACTTTTGGGGCTGGTTATTGTGGTACTATTCCTAATGAAAGGCAAAAAAAAATACGTACTGTACTGTACCAAACCGAACTGTTCCACTCGATGGTAACACAGCTTTGCATTTCTCGTCCAAACAACTTTAAAGCTTTGGAGAAATGAAAAGAATTTCTGAAGTCGTCCAGCAGTTTGACGGGATAAACTCTCCTTGTCCCCACCCACTCCTGCTCTGCTGCTGTATACACACAAACGCTCCCTCAGTCTGGTCTGATAGTACTGCTTGACAGAGCCTGTTTTCATAGGAAGGATGCAGCACAGTGGAACGTCATATCTGTTCAAAACTGAAGCAGAATAATAACATCAACAATATTTAGTAGCTTTAAACTTAGTTTTTCCACTTTCTCCCTTTTTTTCCTCCTTTAGGAATGAAGATGTGAATCTGATATTGTCTGAGAGCAGCTTCAATGAGCCACAGATGCTGAGAGCACGTTACGTCCTCTACCCTGGATGGTAAGCCCCTCCCTCTACGCTCCACTGTACTCACTGTGACCCTTGCGTGTCCTCAACACTCAAACTTTTGGCCGCTAAGCAACAGATTGCCATTGGTTCCTGCATTCCATCATTGCTCTGCCCTGCATGTCTTTCTCCCTGCTGTTTAATTGCCACTCGACTGCGGCAGTGAGGGTATCGGCTGCTGATTGTTGTAAAGCCCCTCGGGGCATCTTGTGTTCTATCACCAGATGCCTCCTGGCTGCACAGTAACAAGCTGTTGGCCATGCAGTTACCATGTACACAGAGGGGGGTCTCCTTCCCTCTGGATCTGGTCCATTCGGCCCTCATGCCTCAGTGGTCAGCCTAATATGAACCTCTGCTAAATCCTTCCCACAGATCATACACTGGATATCTGGCCAGGGCCTTGGCCCCCTTTTTTGATTTACTCATCTTCAAGCAAGTTTGTGTATGGGAGCATGTTTGAGATGCTTCTTCATTTAAGACTCAACTTTTCCACCTTCCACATAAAAGTGCCCACATTCACAGATTGATCATCCGCTTCCACAGTTTTAACAGTAAATCACAGTCACTGGCTTCTCTCCTGTGAGCAGCTGGTAGAGTAAACAAATTCCCAAGCCAAAAGACAAAATGGAGCACAAACACTTGGCTTGCCAGCATCTGAACTTGTCACTATTCGTGTAATGTGCTCATGTTGTGTATTTCAGGTGCAAAGGGCGCTTCTTCTCTGGTTCTGGGTCTCTGGTCCTCACCCAGCAGCGTGTGGCTTTCAGTCGGCCCCTAGAGAGGCCCCTGTTTGTTACCCGCTGTAAAGGTGAGATGGAAAGAAAGCTCCCCTCTCCCCCTGCTTGTTTTTTTGACTCTTACACGTGACACAGGCTCCAGATATGAGCTGGCAGGGTTTGATGATGATTACATAAGCTGCCTTTCCTCCAAATATGGAGATAACTCAAGTCTCAAAGTGATTTTCAGCCTTTGTTGAGAAATGATCTCTATCCCCACAAGGTTTCACTGCATCTTGCTTTTCATTAAATTCACACTATACTTGTTTCTGCCAATTTTGTTTATGTAGCAATCAAGTCATCACTAAAACCAAGTCCCTTCCAAGGAAATGTGTACAATGTCTGGGGAAAGGTTCGATTTTCTGGTAATTATATATATATTCATTTCATTTGTGTCACATTAAATGCATTTTAAAACTGCAGTGTCTAACTTTAAAAAATATACATGTCTATTCGACTGAATCAATTGCTACATTAGGTCACACAGTGCTGAGTAAGTCTATAAGCTCTACACTGTTTCTCTGTATACACAGAAAGTGATTTGTTTTATTTAAAGAGAGATGGCGTCTAGTCTGACTGGAAACGCAAAGAAGAAAACTTGCAGAAATGAATTCTACTCCTTAAAAATGTGGTAATTCAGCGGTTTGATGGGATAAAAATGTCTTTGTCCCTGCTCGGCCCCATGCAACTCTCCCTCAGTCAGGTCTGATAGTAATGCGTGACAGTCAGATCCAGATTTCTGATGGATGCTTCTATAAAATTTGATCATTTCAATACAAAGAACAAACAGAGGCAGAATCACAAAAAAAATCACCAAAAGTTACACACTGCAGCTTTAACTTTTCTAATTTTCAGATCAAACATTTAAATTCCAGATAAGTCATGTTTTTGATTAGCTTTACTAAACAAATGTGACTTCTTTCCTTTGGTGAACATTTGACCTGCATTTGCATTTCCCACTTTTTGGGAATTATTTTAGAGAAGGCTGCCCTCGAGGCAGACAGGAAGCTCCAGACGGTAGGAATGCTGCTCAGTCGTTGCTCTGGTGTCTGGTGTTAAGCATTCAAGCTCATAGTTCCCTTGTTAAGTTTCCTCCACAAAGTTTTCTCACTCTTTCTTTTGTTTCATATTAAGAGCTGTTGCATGAGGAGAAAGTGCAGGTGCCTGTGAGGAGATGTGCAGAGATTTGTACAAAGTTGGGAAAGATAATGGAGAATGGAGTGAGTGTGGAGAGTATATCAGTTTCTATTCAGTTATTTTACTTTGTTTTAGTTGTTGTATTTAGCTGTCGTACATCAAACACATATTTTACTTTTAGTCTGAGCATATTTGACATGTTTTTGATCTTGTTTTGTTTCTCACGTGCGTTCTTTTTGCGTCATTCTTGGGAGTCACATGATGTTTTAGGCATTAACACCCCACCGACAGCATGCTGTTACCATACAAAGCTGCTGTAGAAGGTGTCACACGAGGTGTGAAGTTAATGTGTGACTTGCATGTGAGCCCCTTCATCTCTGGCCCCTCCAGACTCAGAGCAAGTGATGGAGGTGAGCTTTAACTCGCTGAGCGGGAGCCTGAGCATCGTCGCCGACCCGCGTGGTGACCCCAGCACTTCCTGCTTCCTGGTCTTTGATGGCGTCAGACTTACTGTGGATGAGCTGAAGGACTGGCTGAGGCTGTGCACCAAGCAGGTAGACTTTTAAACGCTGTTTTTGATGGAGCACTCCCTGACAGACCTGCCGTCACGAGTTCAGTCAGTCAACTATGAAAGATAAAAGAGTTTTGTGAGCTCAAGGCTGTTGTTTCTGTTTTGACAGAGGCAGAAAAAGAAACCTAAAAGGACCAAAAATACTCTCTCACCACAAGAAATCAAGATTATACACGTGAGTGTGTTTATAATTCAGCCTCATACCTTTACTAATATGTGATAAGGCTTTGTATCTTTGATTATATGCACTTCTTGTAAGATTTCTTACACTGGTTTTACAGCAGCATATTTGGGCTTTACACAGTTTATCTATAGCTTGTAATTTCTCATATAATTTTAAAATCTTAAAAAAAGAGGTCAATAAGTAAATTTAAGTCGTTGACAATGTGTAAGAACTCTGCTCCACCATCATTATGGGGTCAACAGTGTAGAGTTGGGACTAATCAATACTAAATGTGAATAAATGTGTCTTTGGCACATTTATTCATGCAGGTTAGTTTTGCAAATTCAGTATACAACTTAATTAGCTCACAGCGTTTATATTGAGCAGTGGTGGTATTTGCTGAACTGTATTAAAACCACTGTGTGGAATTTTGTCAACGAGCAGCTATGAGCCAGCACCTGTTTTTGTCTGTATATATATATTGCATTACGAGTATGCAAACAATGTATATAATCACTTGCACGCTGATGGTTTCATGTGGGGTGCGAGAAGAAATGACAGAAGTGTCAGACGTGTAGCTGATGTAAACATGAATTTTATTTGTGATTTATTTTGGAATTATAAAATTGACAAAGACAAGTCAAAAACCTGATTTCTCATTTACAATTTATTCAGATTATTAGTTTTCACTGTACAGACACCCTATTGCCTTGAGAAATGTCTAGAACCTAAACCTATGGGCTAAAATTAATTGACAGGACTTGACTTAAAAAAGCACACACTTGTGTATACAGAAGTTCACCACACTTACTCCACACTTTAGGGCAAAAGCTGATCTGTGACATCTCTGTAGACCCCTACTGTAAAGGTCTGGTGAAGCACAGACCAGTTAAAGAGTGTAAAACCATTTCTAAGGTTGTGAATGTTCCCAGGAGCACAATAGTTTAAAAGTTTCAAGGAACCAGAACTATTCCTGGACTTTTCACTTAAACTCTAACCATGCATGAATTACCTTGGTCTGGATGTGAGTAAGGATCTCAACGGATGCAGGAAGCCAAAACTGAAGAAAAAAAAAAAAAAATATATATATATATATATATTCCCCACAAAAATAAGGGATCACAATCTTTCTTCAACGAGCATCGCTCACTTGCTGGATAATTCCATCTCTCCAGTGAAACATGGTGTTGGTGGTGGTGGTGGACTCGTCATGGCGCCTCTGACTGGCAGGGACAAGGAGAGTGGTCGGACCCAAGGGAAGCAAGAATGCGGCAAAATTTAGTGCTCAGCACGACAGTGTACCAGCCAAGTCGATGCTGGTGCAGCTGCAGGACAAGACTCTGTCTGACTGTCTGCTGCCGTCAGCCAAAGCTCAGATTAAAACCTCATAAAACATGTGTGGAGACACCTGAAGGTGGCTGCTGTCACCCAGGCTGGTGGTGCCTGTGACCATCGGCCAGGAAGAATAAGATAAACTGGCCAAATCCAGGTGTGCAAAGCCTGTACAGAGTTACCCTTTAAGAAAAAATGAACTGAACTGAGCCAAGGGTCTTTTGTAATGAGAAGCTTCAGTCTTTTAGCCTTAATACATTCATTCATTCATTTTCAAGTGCTTTATTTACAACCATTCACTGTCATTTTAAAGTGTCAGAAAGAATAATTCATCAATCTGCATGCCACTGGATTATGGGAGAAAACCAGAGTATCTGGATAGAACCCACACACACAAGGGGAAGTTTGTACGGTTAAATGTACAAAACAACAATGTAAAGATGAGCCGATAAAGGACTTTACTGGTATAAATTGCTGGAAAAGGGTAAATATCACTTAAATGCATCACTAAGCATGCACTGTAAAAATTAAAATAAAAAGCAATAACAACATTTTAACTCGTTTTGTTTTTAGAAGGTGGAAAGCTCGAACAGCTTTGTAGTTGTAGTTGTCTTAATAAATTTAAGTAATTTAAAAGTTGTAGACAGACGGTATCAGAAGATTCTTAAGCCTTAAGAATGTGTTATCAGTATCGGACACAAAAAAGTGACATCAGTCCATCCCTACAATAGAGTGTACAAAAAATATGTACTTGTGCCAAGTTGTGAAATGTTATTGTTGATCCTTCTTGGTTATTTACAGTGACTAAACTTGATTTTACATGTTTCTGTTTAGATGAGCAGGCGCTTGGACCCACTGCCACCAGGCTACTTCTATAACGGTTACCAATACGTCGACATCTTTGGAGAAAAAAGGAACTTCCATCCCAGTATCCTTTTCAAAGCAGTTGCTATTTTCATCCAGGCAGAGGGGAAAAAAGATTGTATTCCCCATAATTTCGAGGCTAAAACAGTGAATCTGAGTCATTACTATAGTTACAAAGATCAGCATTTGAAAAAGTGGAAATTCTTTCATTGACATCTTTGATTGTGCACATCTGCTTTTATCTGTATTTATTATTGTGAAAGTCCTTTCTAGAATAGTCTTCCCCCACTTGGCAGCCATCTTGCTAATGCCTCCAGGCAGCTATTTTAGACTAATGACACCAGGTCTCTGTCCAAATGAATGGGTAGAGAGCCATAACTTCATTATTAATGATCAACAGGACATCTAAACCAATGGAAACAATATGGAATTAGCAGTCAGATTTCCTTAAAACATAAAAAATTAATCACTTTGCTGTAAAATGTGTTTTAAATTGCACGCAAAATGTGTCTTTTACACCTCAAATCCTCAACTCTGCTATAGCATGTGAACAAATAGATTAATGAGCTCTATTTGCTTGTTTGACTTACGTGCATTGTTCACAAATCAGGACAATAACTTCAACTGCCTGCTTGTGGATTAGCAGATGTATTTCCTGGCTGGGCTGTTTTATAAAGATGTATGTCACACTCTGCCATCATTGTCGTGTTAGACATTTCTGTTCAAAATGATTTGAGAGGTCCAGTGTGTGAGAATTACTGACATCTAATGGTGAGACTACAGATTGTTACAAATGGAAGACACTTCCTAGTTTTGTCACTGAACTACAGTGGCCTTCACATACCATAAAGGATGATATTCTTCTTCATTTACGTCGGAAGCTTACACTTTAAAACATAAGACACGTGCTCTGGCTGGTTTGTCTGTCTGTTTGGGCAGCTGAAGAAACCTGGTGGCACAAAATTGTGGCCTCCGTAGTGCAAGACCCAAGTACATAAAAAGGCTTATTCTAAGGCCACAAAAACCAGTTGTACACATACATAAACATGCTTATGTAAAATTTCTGCACCTTTGTGGTCTTTTTCCTTCTGTGTAATGCCTCCTGTGTTCCCTTACATTGCCGTTGCTGCAGACATGGAGGAGTTCATAAAGGAATACGTCGCCGAGGTGAACAAAGAGATCGAGCTGTTCAACCGTCAGCTGGAGCTGCAGGAGCAACCTGACCTGTTTGACCCATGATGGAGTCTGTGTGTATCTCCACTGCCTCCATCTGTCTTATTCAAATCCATGATAACCAGTGTGGGAGGGGGTTGGGTGGGGCGAGTTTATTTACCGAACATTCCACTAGAATGGTACAACTTACATTCGCGCAGCATGCATCTACAGAAATTCATTCATTTCCTGTGCACTGGGTCACATTTAGGGTTGTTTCAATGATACCAATGGCCAGGAAAATACTTGATATTCAAAAATATCGCAGGGAGGCAAAAACAAAAGACATATTTTTCAATATAGATTAGAACAGTAACATTAATGACAACACAAATATTACGTTGTTTGATGTAGGGTTAAAAAAAATATATGATATTTAACTGTAATAGTAGTTTCCTTTGTTTGTCAGCTTTTCCGGTTCAGTTTCGGAATTTCAGACAAACATGACACTTTCAGACACAAATAACATTACATTAACATTGCATAAAACCTTACTGTTGCAAATGAGTATCTATTCTGCATTTCCTTTTACAGCACTCATGTAATGGCATCACCCGTCAGAGGCCAGTTACGTCATACGATGGCTGTTTGCCTCGCTTCCCTCAGTGACTTCGCTAAATTGAGCAGTTAGCAGTTTGTCAAGTCAGGTGTTGTTTATCAAATAAGTGGCAAATGGATGCGGTCACTTGCTTATGACTTCAAATCAGAACCAGAGATGAGAGTCGTTCGCAGCTACGGACGAATCTGAAACGCAACACAGCACCAGGGTGCATGCGTAAACCGCAGCGGTATTTCCGCTGAGCCTGCGGGCCGTCACGCTCTCACAATTGGAGGGAATTTCCAGCCCCTTGCTGCTCCATCTTGTGCCTGTTCTGTTTATCACAGTTGGCAAATTAAAGCCTCTATTTCTGGACAGGCGTGGATAGCCGTGTGATGCCGGTGAGCTCCCTGGTGGGGTTTCTCAAGAATCGCTCCTCCTCTGTTGTCACCCAATATACGGCGCACCTGTTAGCTTGTCTGCGTGCCGCGCTGCGGCAGAGGGAGCACTTTGGCCATAGCGCTGTAAACATTGGCCAGCCTGTTGGCTGCAGACAGCTGATGGATGATGCCATTAATCACAGAGCTGTACGCCACCCTTGTGCTTTATTTTAAGACTCCTAAAGTGAATCTAATGAAAGTTGGAAAAGAATAAAACAGAGGATTTCTGTCCGTGCAGTAAAGCTGTGTAGTTATAGAAAGACATTACACGTCCTTCAGAAACTTTTCTCTAAAGCACTGACTTCTGTTTATTATCATGCTGCTAACTTTCAGTGAGAAAACAGAGAGTCAACCCAAAGACAAAACATTTCACTGTTTTGGTCCAAATACTTGTTAGATTTGTTCAAGTTTGAACATATCCTCTTTTTTTTTTTTTTACACATTTATCATGGGTCCAGGGAGAAGAGGGAAATGAAATAATCCAGGGAAACTCTGGTCAGGTTTGGGTCAACATGTTTAAAACCTTTTACCGAAAAGGTAATGAGGCTTTGTATCCTTGATGTGATGTTGCAGAGCTACGCTACTATTTGCTCTGCGCTCATTTGTTTTATGCACTCATGTTCTTCTCATCAGGGTTCCTACAGCAGCACATCTCCTTACGTGATCACATGTGATTTCTAGTCCAATTATGACTGAATAGTGTGGCAAATATGTTGAATTTAGAAGGTGATGGTGTGTAGGAACCCTGCTACGTCTATACCTAAAGATGTGATGGCTTTCATTTACAATGGGGTCAGCAGTGTAACGCCATGTCTAATCAACAGGGGTATTTGAGTAACAGTGACAACCAATAATTGTTTCAATTGAAGATTAATTTAATTATTTTTAATATGGAGATATTTAGGTTACTTTTAAAGAAGCCAGAACATATTCCCATTTAAGAAGCTAAAAAACACTATTCACAGTAAATTATGAAATTCTTGGAAATTAGTTGTGTATATTAAAACTAATGAGTTAATTGCTGCAGCCCTGTGTGAAATACACAAAGATGTGTGTTATTTATTACTGCTGTTATTACATTCATATGATAGATTACTTTGGCCTTTGTGTTTCATATTTCAGGAAAATAAAGCAGTAGAAAGAAGAAATATGTTATTTGCACCAAAAAAAAAAAAAAAACACTGTTAGCAAATGATTATTTTTTTTAAGTCCCACATGACCTGGCTGCGTGTAGATTGTAATCCTAAACTCGGCCTGACACTGCTGGCCCCGTCCGTCCAGTAGAATCAACTGTGATCCAAACAAGCCATACCATTATGCTAGATGTGCCACAGTCTTTTAGGAGATTAGATTTACGTATATCATCAAAGACGTACGTACCTCTAGCATGTACTGTATTACCCTGGCACATTCCAGTTAGCCAGCAAAGGAGGGGTTCACGTGGAGGAGGAGGAGGAGCTTACTCCCTGAACTCCTCTTTTTCAGTCCTTCTCTAAAGGAAGTGCAATTGTATCTTGTGTTTTTATATATATATATATATACATATAAAGCTATTCTTCTTGGACAAACCTCACACAGCTCTTTAAGGACAAACGAATGAGCCACTAAATTATCACGCTCTTTCACATCTTGTGTTCTGTCAGATGCTGCTTTTGAATCGCAAAATCGCACCTACTGAAAAACACGTACAGCTCACCGTGAATGTAGCTGCGGCATGTGTTGCAGAACTGCATTGTGGGAAGGGCTGGGTATTGATCGTAAATTTCACATACAGTATGGATGTTGATATCTGGATTCTGGTACCCATTCCTGAATGATACATTTTTCGATACAATTCACAATACGGTAAAAATTGTACGTTATATGTGGCGCGGCCATCTTCTTGCAGTGGAACATGAAACAAATTTCTGCTCTTGTATTTATTTCATGTCACCTAAGATTTTTCCGACATTAATTTGTTGCGCAAACGCCAGCCTCCCAAAAAAAAAAAAAAAAATAGCATAAATGATTTATTGTTTTAATGGAAGTCAGAAGTGGGAATGACGTCATCTCTTGGGTTGGCCACATTCCAGTTGATCAGAAAACACGGACGCAAAAATATATCTCGTTAGCAATACCAATTGATAACAGTTCTCGATTTTACACATACAAATATCCATGGATAAAAATTGAATAGTATGTTTACTATTGACTTAAAAGTAGTGCAATTAACAGTAAAAGTAGCCGAGTATTTTTACTATTGATGCCAGTGGCAGCCATCTTGGAATCCTGAGTTGGGGTTTGTAAAATTGCTCTGACTTTCCAAGTTGGAAATCGGACCTGAGGGATCATTCCACTTCCAATCCCGACCTCCAGCTAAAACCTCTTCTCCTTTGGTGAAAGAGCTCCGTCTTTGGGCATAACTTCCTGCACAGCCAATCACAAGCTCATGCTTACTTGCTCACTGATGCTAGCCCTTAGGTTGCGAAATTTTATATCGATTGACAACACATTGTTGAATTCAATACCGAGTCAATACTGTAAAAATGATTCAAGTTCGACTCTCTTTGTGGACTTTTTGATGACTTTGCTTCGCTTGCGTTATATGCGTCTGCAGTTGAGAAAAGTTCAACTGTCCAAGCAGCAGCATATGCATCGGCCAATCAATACGAGTTATGTTAGTATTACCACAGGTGCTAGGCAATCAAATCCCATTTAGTTCAAACACTACGAGGCCCAAACGAAGCTCTTGGACTTGGTTGTTCTCCAGTTGATGTGTTTTTGTCAGACAAAATTCACCCAACAAAGGCAGACACCACTTTACTGTCACTTTAAGCAACTTAATCAACTGCTGCTAAGTAGTCAGCCCTGGCAGACTCTTCAAATAGCTACCAAACATCAGACCCGCCCACCATCAAGTACTGAAGCGATGTGAGTTCCGCGAAATAACATCGGAAACCAAGAAAAAGTGCTCCTTTTTTTTGCTGAAACAATGAAAAACATTACGTCCACTTAGAAAATGACTGATGGAACAAACGGATTAAAGAGCTGGTTGTTAAGAGCAGGATGACATGCAACTCAAATCCTTTGTTGACAATGAAAAGCCCGATTAGGCTGGATCCTGTGCGCGGTGATTCAGAGATGCAGTCTCTCTCCCGAGCCTTCTGTTCGCAGCAACAGTTGCTGCCACTCTGCAGTTATATAATACTGCAGAGGTTTACCTTGACTGGCAGGGAAATGGCTGCGAGGCTGATGTACACGAGACAGAAGGTGCCACAGTGTGAAACCAGAGCATCTGAAAACAGTATTGGCTAAGAGACCAAAAACATAAGTCCTTACAGAGCTGAGGTTACGTGAGATGTTTGTTATACTTAAGTCAAATCCCCACCGATGGTGCGCTCACAGCAAATGCTAAGCTAACTCTTCACGTGATGAGATTACTTACAAAGGTAGATGCAAAAATTGCAAAAATGTGTTTCTTTCTCTTCAAATTTGCAAGCAAAAAAATCAAACGGGGGGACAAAATGTGTGGAAAAGCACTTGTGAACGTTACGCGAAAACCCTGCTTTGCATTTAGCGTGAAACCACCGTACACTTTAGCGCACACGTATACACTTCTACTACAAGTATTTCTATGCTGTTTTGCATGTCATGTAAACATGATACCAACTTATTATATTCTTGCAAAAACTTGCCTTTCACCAAACTGGTACAATTGAGAGACAACGGTGACGTTTATTTTACAAGGTCTGCGGAGAATTTGAATTACCTCAAAGCAAAAAATAATATTTTTATAAGACTGTGAATTTGAGCGTTTTGAGATGCAAGCAAAAACGTCTCCGCCTGCACAAGCTACACAAGGCAGATGCAATTTTTATTTTTTGTGCAAGAAAAAGAAACTCACTTGAGAGTCTGATCTATCGTGAGACGTCAGGTTCTTTTTCTTTTTGGTTTTTTTTTTTTTTTTTTTTCCAATCCAGCAGTGCCTTGGCTATAAAAGAAGAAAAAAGAAAAAGAAAACGCAGAGATTAAACGCTGCATTCACAGCTCCATCCTCCTCCCTGTCACAGCAGCAGGAGGAGGAGGAGGAGGACGTGTTGTCAGGCAAGGATCCATCCTTCAACAGTGTTGGTGAAAGGAGTCCATGGAGTTGTTCTTTAAAACAGTGTGTGTTTATTTTTGATTAGTTTTTTATTACTTAGCCAGAGGGTAAAGTAGACGAGGCCACACGCAGACAGGCCACCGGAGGGCTCAGGACGTTAAATGAAAAAAAAAAGAAGAAGAAGATTGTGATATCAACTGAGCACTGAAACAATACAGTTCTGATACGTAAAAAAAAGACGTTAGTTTACTGGTTTATTTAGTTTTGTATAAATAACAAGCTAAATAGTTGGATTTTGTTATGAATTAACACATGGTCCAATTTATGGTTATTATTATTATTATTATTATTATCATTATTTTTAAAAAAAACTGATAGTTTAGGGTTTTGATTTTTTTTTTTTTTTTTTTTACTGTTCTTGACTAAGGTACTGATACATAATCAGCAATCTCTGAACTGTGTGTGCCTCCAAAACTGGCAAGAACAACCATGATGGATAAACGTTTTCTGGCTGAAAACAACACTTTGCAAATCACTCAACTCTCCCACACCAAAGTTCATAGAGAAGATCAGCGTTTTTAGCTCACAGGGACACAGGAGGTGCTGGTCTTCTGCTGCCTCATTTTGTAAATTTGTGTCATGGAGGTAAATCCAAATGACGAATTCCAAACACTGAAAACTCTAAATGGCACGTCGGAGTGTTCAAAGAGAGGCAGCACCGGATCAACAACTCCTGTGGGGCGTGATGTAAAATTGCTAATTTTCTCTGTGGACTTTGGTGCGGTGAAGCGAATCCATTTCAGTTTCTCGTCCAAAAAGAGAAACTGAAATGACATAGGCAAGTGTAGATTTTATTAGATTTATCAGGTTGTCTTTCACTAAACTGGTAAAAGTCTCGATGTTATTCTTCTTATTTGTGCTTCACGCTGGCAGCCATGAAAGTTAACCTCGGTTTCTCAAACTGTTTCCTAGTGAACACGGCTAAGTCAGCTCCGACTGTGTGTCAGTACCTCATACAGCGAACTCAAGACTACCAGTTTAGAAATCAATACTGGGAAATGGAAATGTGTCTCTTTTTATGCTCAGTCTGAGTTGGGGTGTGAAATCGTTTGTATCAGACAATTTAAAAAAAATAAAAGCAGGATCGAGTCTGTGACTAAAAACTTGGGTGACCCCTGCTTATTGCACACTGGGGGCCCACAGAGCCCTCCACAAGCCTGCTGCTGCCACCGCTACGCAGCTCTCTGGCACAACCGAGCACCCTCGTGTCTTCATCCCGTGTGCGGAGGCTAGCGACTTTGTAGCTGAAGTTATAGGACAAAAACAAAGTTTGGTGTCAATTGATTTAAAGGGAAAAAATGGAACGAGGAAGGGGGGGGGGGAGTGTACTGTGATGTGACGACGCAGTGCGAGGGGGTTTTGTTCTTTTCTGGTTTTCAAATTTTATCCAGCGAATGTACAAGATTCTGGGAAAAGTTTTTTATTTAATGGTATTTTTGCACTTATTGGCAAAAGGCGGCTCAGAAATTGATTTTTAACCGACCATTTGTCTCCGAGCCTTCAGGCAAATATTGATGCTAATTGTGTGGGCGTTTCTGTCCCATGAGGTTAAAGTGGCGTCACCTCACAGTCGTCCAGGTGTGCGAATTATTTCCACACCTGATTTTGCGACATTTGTCAAACCCAAGTGTCGCAGAAGAAGATGAGGGTGAAATTGTGGGTTAACATCTTCTGGCTGTGTGTAAAAACAGGACGTCGTGAAAATGATTGAAGTCTGGACATGTTTGATGTCACAGTGACAGAATTAGGGCCTTTTTATTATTTATTATTTATTTCCCTTCATCTATAGGCCATCCAAAGACAAAGTTTAAAAAAAACAACTTCTTACTGTTTGTTGTGATGAAAGGCAAAAAAAAAAACTTTAGAAGTGCCAAACTGAGGAGGAAAATGAGCAAAACTGAATTGCATTTGCACAAAAACTACTGTAACTTGTGTTTTTTTCCTGTGACTGATGCTTTTATAATCTAATTGTATTTATTGCACCTCGTAATCCATTAAATATTTATATGGTTGATCCAAATCATCTGCTATCTATGGGTTGTTTTTGTTTTTTTTCCTTTTAAATTTAACATACAGGTCTGTTGCTGTTCTTCTGGTGGTGGGTGTGAAACATAAGTAGCATCACAGTGGATTTGTCTCCTAGGGAGGAAATTAATTTGCCTTGGATCAGCAACAGCTGAGAATTCTGTTACCAACACAAGGCAGAAACATGAAAGTTCATTTGTAGGCTTTTATTTCTATGGTTGTGAGGACATTTTGTTTGCTCGTCACTACTTACTACAACTGGGGACAACAAAAAACAAGCACTTAGCTAAAGGTTCATAGGATATGATCACTGCGGTGTATCTGCCTCTTCGACAGCCTTTTCCAAGCAAAAATGGCAGTTAGTGTAAACTAACTTGCACAAAAGTCCTTTGACAAAATCAATGATTCTACCTCTCAGTGACACAGGAGCTGCTGGTCCACTGCTGCCCCGTGTGGTCACTTTGTGCCTGTGCATTGAATCCCAACAAAGGATTTCAAATACCGGAGACGCAAACTGACACATTTGAACTCATTGACGGAGGCAGCAGTGGATCAACGACACCTGTGTGGTCTGGACTTTGGTGCAGGAGAAAGAATATTCCACTCAATAAAAGGCTAGTAAACAAATGTTAAACACACTTGCACTGACACTGACTTTATTCAGTGGGGATGTGAAAGTACTTCACTGAAGTGCACGTTCGGAAAACCTTAAGCATCTCTTGAAGATTAAGATTTACGGTTAGAATTAGGTTTAAAATATGTTAATGTTACGGGTTAGGATTAGGCACTTACTTGTGATGGTTAAGGTAACAGTAAGTGCTAAGCTAGCAGGTACATTATATCTGTTACTGTCCTCATGGCGACAGCTGCACAAAGATGTCGGACCTTTTCCTGGTACAAACACTGACCTTGTCAGGACCAGTAGTCCTCATGGAGACCAATACCTGGTCCTAATGAGGCAGAACCTCATTTGAGGAGGAACTGGTTGTTACGGGCTAAGAGTCGAATTGTGTTTAAGTTAAGGTTAGGGTTAGTTCTGAGATAAGGCTGTTCGAATGAATAGAAGGCCAAAGAAGAACAGCTGTGCAAAACTTGTGTGTTTATCTTTGTGAGGACCAAGTGAGGACATTTTGGGGTCTGAGTTAGAATTTGGTTTAGGTTAGGGGTTAGGCAAATGTGTTATGTCTGTTGAGAGACTGTTGGAAATCCTGTCCCGCTAAAATAAAAGTGTACTTTTAGTACGTTCCATTTCCTCACGTTGATTATGTGTTTAAATGAAAGGAAGAGTCTGTACAAGTGTGTGTGTGTGTGTGTGTCCTTGTATTGTTGCCAGGCAGATACTGTCCTCCACATGGCTAACCTCTGACATCAGCGTTTCCTTGACTCTCCGCTGCCAGTTTCTCCCCAGCGACTCAAGGCAAGATCCACGCACACACATGCACACACTAACACACACACACCCGCCCCAAAACAACACACTCAAAAACACACTCCTGCCTCTTCGCCTCCACCATTAACCAGCCTTTTCTCCCCCACTATTGTTGTATTTTTACTGAGGCAGCGAGCTCAGGCTATTTGTGGGCTATTATGACAGCCACATGTAAACACTCATCACTCTCGCTGGCGTCTGCCAAAGCTCACTCAGTGTACACGGGTCACTGCAGCAAACACCGCACTACTGCACACCACTGCTTTTATACACTTTTACAACTTCACCACCACATGCGACTGTCGTTCTTTGACCAACTTTCACCCAGTGGTGAAGTGGTGGTTCAGGCTTTCTGCAGCCTGGTTGTTTGAGGTACCGCCATATACATATACAGCCGATTTTTCATACTGTTCAAGAATATGTTTGCCACTTTTAATCCTAATCGTGCATGAAGTGTGTAAACTGCTCACTCTGCCACACCAAAGTCCATAGAGAAAATCTGCATTTTTAGCTCACAGAGACACAGGAGCTGCTGGTTTAATGCTGCCACATTAGGTAAGTTAGAGTCACTGAGGAGAAACCAAACAAAAACTTTGACATGCCCAAGTCTTAAAATAACAGACTTTAACATACTGATGGAGGCGGAAGTAGATTAACAACTCCTGTGTGCTTTGATGTAAAATTCTCGGTGGGCTTTGTTGCGACAGAGAGAGCCGTTTGCAAAGTGACACAAACTTAAATTTCTTGTTAAAAAGGTTTTCTTAGACCAAACAGTAAATATTAAAATATTACATGGTTAAATCATGTTATTGACTATCAAAAGGAAAGTCTTCCGTGATTAGAGATTGATTCATTTTTATTGCACGCCCTTGACAACCATCATCCCATAATAGACATATTTACATGCTCACAGCATTTTATTAATAATAATAATAATAAAGCAAAATGCACCCAATCAGTGTAATATCATGGCTTAGCACCAAAGCTCAGCACCATTGTACCATTCTTTTTTTTATGTTTTTACAATGAATACTACCTAATTTAAATAATACATTTTAAAATACCCCTAATAAATGCCATATACGTTTTATTGTTGCATTTGTATCACACAGAGTTTCACACATTCACAGAATCAACATTAATTTACATAGTCTTATTCTGGCTGGCAGTGTTAGCTGTAGGTGTTTCTCAAAGTTCTACATCGACGTAGTCTTCCAGTTAGAAAAGTGAAGCCCAGGAAACAGCAGCCGGCCACCAGGGGGCGACTTCACCGACTGCAAAAAGTGATTCAATTTGAATGGAAATCAATGGGAAAAATAGCATCTACTTTGAGACTTTGAGAAGCACCATTTTCTTCAATTCAGGATCTGACTCTTTCACAGGAAGCGTTTAGCCTCGGTTACGTACTGTAGACTCTTTTACAGGCATTTTGTGTTTGATGGCAGCTGGACAAGCCAGAACCCCCTGGATCTTCTGTTGCTAGGTCGTGCTTTGAGGAGCCTTTACAGTGGAACAGCAGAGTCTCAGCACCTCGACTCAATCAGCCTTCAAATGCAGCCTCACCCTGAACTGAGACACGGCTATTAATGATTCATTTACACCTGAAAGTTTGCGGCTCACAGTTTGAGTTATTGTCATACTTACCTTTACATCCATGCTACTGCATTTTCTTTTCATTTTTGTTTTTTTATTGTTGTTGTTGTTGTTTTTTTGAACATTCAGCTGATTTTTGTAAGTTCCAGAAGGTACTACTAACAAGAAACCACAATGTTGAGCGAAGGATGAGGAATTCTGTCCTTGAGAGATGAGATGAAACTGAAAGCGTGTTCACAGCTGATAATTAAGTCGTGGTAATTTAGAGCCAATCAGGACCCAAGGGTTTTCAAACTAAAGTGGAACCAGCAGAGTTTTAAAACTTCCCCATTTTCTGGGCTCAAAAAGGTCTCAGTCATGTGGATGAGTTTATTTTTAAACAAAAATGGAGTAGTGTGGCTGTAGTCTTAATATGTGTCCGTAATATGATGAGGCAGTAAACGGCTATATTCACAGAACTAACCATCTGGTTTTCACTCTTCTCTTTCCGACTGCTTAATATCAAAGGCCATCAAAACGGCCATGTCACTGGACTCCCCCGAGGAGGCGGCCAGTTTCAGTTGCTGGACACTTTTTCCGCTGAAAACGTCGGCCTCCCACACTCTGCTCTTGTTCAGTTTCAGATCAGTCCGCATCTCCCCCACCACGCTTACCCTTTGCGCCCCTGGGACCCTCACCCTGAAGCGGACCCAGGAGTTGGGCTCCAACAGGCCCACTCGAGGCTCAAAGAGCACGCAGCCTTTCCTCCAGGCCGAGTAGACGCAGGGGAACGGAGGCCCCGGCTGATTGCAGCTGTTCCTCAGAACAAAGTCACACATGGGGTCGAAATCTCCACCGGGGGCAATTCTGGCGTACAGGCCCAACCGATACACCCCAGCATCAGGAAGGCTAACGCTAACTGTCACCTTGCTGTCTGTGTACGTGCAGAAGAGGTGGCGTGACAGCGGAACAGCTGGTGTTTTCTTTTCCTCTCTGCTGAGTATAGTGTGAAGCTCAAGGTCCCGCTGATTGTAGAAGGTGATGTTACACTTGCCTTGCTGTGTGCTCACTACCGCCACCGTATGGCTGAACTTCGACAGCCCTGCCTCGGACGTGCGAGTCCCCGGACCACACGCCGAGCCCAAGTTAGGAGGAAAGAGGTCGTCGAGTCCGACCACCTTCCCTTTGCAGTGCAAAAGGATGTTCGCCGCATTCTGGAACTTGACGTCTGTTTTCTCGTAGTCCCGCACAAACACTGACAGGCGGTAAAAGCCACGGAAGGGGCACAGGACGTGGCAGGTCAAAACATCCGGTTGTATCTGAGTAGCCAAGCAGCGCCTGGCGACTGCAGCGTCCAGCTCTGGGTGGACCAGTTCACACAGCACCATTAGTGGCCTAGACGTCTTACACAGTAACTCAAAGATGCCGTCCTCCACCTCAACAACCTCGCTGCCTTGGCTGCTGCCTGTGATGCCCAAAGATGCTGCCACAGGCTGCAGACCCCAAGACAAATAGGGATTCTCCGGGATCTCCTCCATGGCCCGGGGATTTGGACACTCCACCGTGAAGGAGCAGACCCAGACCAGAGGAGTGACAGCTGCTTCAGGTCTGGCAAACACCTTGACGTCATATGTGCCACTTGCAGGCGGCAGGAGCTGCAGCTTCATGCTGCGATGTGAAACCGTCAGGAAGCCCGAGGAAGAGCTGTTGGACTCCTTCTGCTCTGAGGCTCCACAGTGGAGTAGGTCCTGATGGTGGGTGATCTCATAAGTGAAGGTGGTTGGCCTGGAGAAGCCAAGGGAAACGCTCGCCTCACCTTCATCTGTGGAGGAAATAAAAACTTTTTTGTTATAATATCTTTAATCAGTGCCATAAATGGAAACACTAATCGAAAGAGGGCAAACCTGTGACAAGGTGAAAGTGATTCGGCTGATTCAGCCTCAGCCCCATGGTGAAGAAGGCTGACGTCTTGAAGACCCTCCTCTCAAATTCCTCTAGGGGGATGGGTGTGTCCAAGAGCTGCCATTTCTCCTCATCGGGGAAGTGGGACTCAATGAATTCCTCTGGCTCCGTGAGGAAATAGAAATCATCGAACCTTGAGGGCAGCAGATAGAGAGAACAGACTGGTTTAAGACTCATCTCGCTGCTGGTTGCGGATGCATGGCAATCCACAATGACTGAAGAAACTCGCAGGGCTTCTGAAATTATATCATCAACAAAGAGAACAACCTTTTGACGAAGCTTTCGTGCTCCATATCTACTCGTCCTGCCCCCCAACAGGCGTCCAACAGGAACCACTGTCCTCCCAGAAGCACAGCGTTCCACAGGTGATCAGATTTCACATTCTTGAGGCTCTGGCCCTGACAGTACCCGATGCCCTTACTGTGGCCTGGCACTTCCTGGCACTCGATGCCCACCTCTCTGTAAATACAAAACAAACAAAGCCTTTTGTTCTACATCGAATGTCCCGGCACTTGGGTTCAAGTTCGATTAAGGTAGTGGAACTCGGGGGATCACAGGTGCATCACACAGCACAACTCTGAATGAACTGATGAAAACATGAGAAGAGAAAGAGCATTTGCTGGGAAAATGCTGAAAAAAGGTTTTTAGTGTGTGTGATGAAAAATCCACGGTGTAACTTGAGGTTTAATGGCAGACATTGAATGAGCATGTTAGAATAAGTGCATCATCACTTTAAAATAAAAAAAACCATTTGTTATGGTAGCATTAGAGTGAGCCTTTTATATCTACATTAGGGCAAGGGTCATGTTTCTAGAGCGGCCTAAATGGACAAACTGGATGGATGGATAGAGATAGATAAACTATCCAGAGCATGTGTTTCATGTTTTGAAACAGAATCTTACTAAATAAAAGAAGAAACACTGGTGTGTGACTGTGGATGTACCTCATCTGGACTCTCTTTTCATCTGTAAACACTGTTTTCTTATCAAAATGATGTCGTAGCCTCAGGTGACGCTTCCACCTGCAGCCAAACACGACTGAAGATGTGTTACTGCCGCCTGTGATTGCTAACATCTTGTTTTTATCAGTAAAACCTGGTGTTAATCGCTAAGACCTGGTGTTAATCACTAACACCTTGTGGGTTTGCTAACACCTGTTGTTAATGGCTAACACCTTGTGGGTTTGCTAACACCTGGTGTTAATTACTAACACTTTGTGGGTTTGCTAGCACCTGGTGTTAATTGCTAACACCTTGTGGGTTTGCTAACATGTGGTGTTAATCGCTAATTCCTTGTTTGTTTGCTAACACCTGGAGTTTATCGCTAACACCTTGTGGGTTTGCTAACACCTGTTGTTAATGGCTAGCATCTTGTGGGTTTGCTAACACCTGTTGTTAATGGCTAACTCCTTGTGGGTTTGCTAACACCTGGAGTTTATCGCTAACACCTTATGGGTTTGCTAACACCTGGAGTTTATCGCTAACACCTTATGGGTTTGCTAACACCTGTTAATGGCTAACTCCTTGTGGGTTTTCTAACATCTGGTGTTGATCGCTAACACCTTGTGGGTTTGCTAACACCTGTTGTTAATGGCTAACTCATTGTGGGTTTGCTAACACCTGTTGTTAATGGCTAACTCCTTGTGGGTTTGCTAACACCTGGAGTTTATCGCTAACACCTTATGGGTTTGCTAACACCTGTTAATGGCTAACTCCTTGTGGGTTTTCTAACATCTGGTGTTGATCGCTAACACCTTGTGGGTTTGCTAACACCTGCTGATGTGTGGCATTGCAGTATCATTAGTTTATAGTATCCCTTAAAAAATATCCACCTTCTTGTCCTATGTTTTAAAATGAATATAAAGCAAATGTGCAGAATTGTCTAAATTTGAAACATTTTTTTTGCTGTGTTTACCTGCACATTTCTGTACAGAGGCTGGAGTAGCCGCAGCACACGCCTCGACCGGCCGCGATCACTTCCTCTGGAGAGCTCAACTTCTCTGATCGGCCGAGGTACCCGTTCACGTCGTACTCTGCGAAGACGACATTTGTTTTTGTTCCAAAACAACGTATACACATGGCATCTGCTCTTAACACAGATACGCTGCTAATCCTGAATATGTAATTAAATATAACAGAATGATTATAGGATTTATTATGGAAGTATAAATAGCTCAGTGAACCCACCAATGTTGTGGCACAGCCAGACCCAAATGGCACGAAGCCTCTCCAGCTCGTTCCTGGCTCCTTTTGTGATACTCTGTACGATCGTCTTCACATCATACACACACTTCTCTTTCAGCTGCAACACACAAACACAAACACACATGGACCATTCTCTTAGATAAAATATCATTTTTTAAATAAAATATCCAAGGATGGACTCTTTCTGTTTTCTCTACCTCTGCTCATCATCCTATTTTTTAAAAATTCTTCAGTGTGATACGGTGTATTGGGCAAACCAGGTTAGCTTTCGTATTCAAGGATGAGGGTGCTACATGAAAGCTGTGGTATTTGTTGTGGTTCTGTTGCAATAGCAGATGCATCATTCCTCAATAACCTTCAATATGTCTGCAGTGGTTTTGTTTTTCTTGCTTTGTTCGGCTATACTGTAGATCTGTTTTTATTCTGTGGCAGATCTACAATAATCTGGACCAGGGTAATTTGATTTAAAGCGATATTTCTATGTTGTTTTTTTTATTATTATTATTATTATTGTAGTGACGCAGAGTTTACCATGACATAAAGCACATAGGGCTTTTTCAGCCTTGCTGACTTGTGAACCAGCTTAAGATGCAAACATTTCTCAAAGAAAAACAGATTTTAGCAACTTAAAAGGCTCCACTAATCAAATCTACATCAACTTAAGTCTGTGATGTTTATTTTCCACTTTATCTCAACAGTAGGCTGCCTTTTCTGACCAGAAACTGAAGTTTGTGTCACCACTTACTCACCGCACCAAAGTCCTTAGAAAAAAATGTGTGATTTTACATCACAGCACACAGGAGATGTTCATTCACGGTTGAATCGATCACTAAGTTCAAATGTATTATTTTGTGACTTCAGTGTTTGTAATCCCATATTTAGCTTTGTTTAAGAGACAGAAACTTACCAAACAAAACAACAGCTGATCAGCGGGTCATGACCTAAAAACACAGCTTTTCTCTATGGACTTTGGTACTGAAGTGTGAGTGGTTTACAAACTTTAGTTTCCAGAAAACATTGTCTAATGTTGAGATGCAATACGTATTCCTAAGATATCATAGACTTAAGCAGGCATATATTTTATTTGTGTTGTTAAATGGCTGAAGTCTGCAATTGTTGTTGCCATTGGCGACCATGTTGTCAGCGAGAGCGACCATACCTTGTCATATGCAGTTCTTATGGCACAGGTTGCACACTCGGGTCAGACAGCACTAATTTTTAGTGTCAGTACCTCGAAGGACCTGAGTTAATGCTGCATCCCATTTACATCAGAAGTGGGAGTGGAGCAGTCGGAAACGCAAACATATCTTGAGCTAGCCATTGTTAGCAATGCCAGTCAACAACATTCTATTCTATTTTTGAAGTACTACTAACAGTAAAAGTAGCAGTGTTTGTATGGTGGCAGGGACCTTGGAATCCTAACTTGATGGAAAACCAAATTCAGGGGGGCGTTACCTCTTCAGGAACGCACTGTGACCACGGAAATTCCAAGTTCCAACTACAAATGGAGCACAGCGTAAGCTTCACTTCTTTGTTTTGTAAAGAAGAAGATTAAAGAAGGAGCTGAACAGGAAACGCACTGACTGGTGTTAATCACTGCCATTACAAAAGGCTTTTATCCGTAAGTGGCAGATAAATTTGCACTTTTCAGGCAAATATTAGTATCGTCAGAGTCGTGTTTCCGGAGTTAGGACGATCATTACCTCTACTCCAGCCCTGATGGCGTGAGCATCAACCCTGTGGAAGACCTCCGAGCTGCTGAACAGATCTTTGCGACGCTTCCTCTTCCCTGTTGCCACAGCAAACGACGTCACCCTCTGTCCCACGTGTGCTTTTGCTTTCAGGTGTTTCTGTTCCTCCGCCTCCTTTCTCACTGCACTCTTTTTCACCACACTGACGGTCTTGGCCGCGCTCTCGCACGACAGCTGTCTCTTGGCCGCCGGCCGTTGATCCTCACTCTCCACCACCAGTTTCTCAAATACGCTTCGCCTGGAAAACACAGCACCCTGCGACATTTCCTGGGCAGCTGCCACATCCCCCTCGGGCGGAGGAGGCATCGGACACTTGGGGCCTTGATTTTTTTTATGAGCCGCGGATCCTATAACCGGATCAGGTTTGCTGGCTTTGCTTATCATGGGATTTTCCTGGAGGTCGGGAAGCTCCAGGGCCTTCACCTGCACACAGCCCTTCTGGGTCACATCATCATGCTGAGTGAGGCGCACAGCACAGGAGAAGGGGAAGGAGAACTTCTGAATTGCAACTTCGGCCGACATTATGCTGGAAGCATGGCGTCCTAACCAGAGGGAAGACACAGTATTTTTTTTTTAAAAAAAAGACTGCATCCATTTTCTCTCTGCTATTTTTAGCTTAATCCCCCCCCAGCAGGTACATCTTTTGTTCAGTAGCTTAAAATGAGACGCTGTCACAAAGGGCCAATGCACTGATGCACACGCTGCACTGAGTGGAGCAAAAAGTATATTCTATACAGTGCATTCTGCGCTGAGACATTGACGAATTGGCAATTATATCATGTCTATTCATGACTGTAATGAACACAAAGGCTGGAATCATCGCTCACTGTCGCAGCTAACGGCGCAGAGAAAGTCAAAGCCTGCATTAGCATGACCTTAAAACTTCCTGAAAGTGATGAAGCGACAGCAGACTGACGACCACGTTCAACACGTCTCACAAATCAGCAACATGTGTGAACACGTAGTTTTACTGAAACTGAGTAACCTGTTGAAAAATGAGAGCAGAGGGACGGCAGATGCTCTGTGTTGACAGAAAGTATTAGCTCAGCTCAAGTGTCCTTCAGTCCTATCAGCTCTGCGCCGCAGCTGACCCTGACCTATGACCTTCCTAGAGTGCGGCTAAAGTGTCACCTCTAGTGGTGAACTCAACTCGTTCGACACACAATGAAAAATGAGGGGGGGGGGATCGCATTTACTCATTTACTCATTTACACTGATAAAAAGAATCAAGTGTAGCGTGCAACTTTTAAACATAAACATCTGTCACATTCAAAAAAATTGTCAAATGAGTTCACACAGGGATGATTCAGCCACACAACTCTGTGTTTTCCCATTACAGTGGTGTTTAAAATATATCTTGAGTAAAATATCTAAATGCAGTATTTCCTATATATAGTGCAGACTCCAGTTTGAGTTGCGATATAGATTATTTCAGTTACATATTTACTGTGTCAGGTGGAGCATTGCCACATATACACCACCAAAAATAAAACATTTTATACTACTCTAATACAAGGATATGACCTGTTTCCAACATGCATTTATTACATTGACAGTTGATATAGAAATGGAAATAAATTGCAATAGATAAATTATATTCTTTGTCATTTCCCAATTGTGTTCTTTCAAATTGTAATTTTGACCGAGAAAGGATTCATCTTTTAGCGCCTGTTAGGATCTTGTGCAGTGCAGGAATTTATTTGTCTTGATGTGAGACAACAGCAACGTTGAGCTAGTAAAGAAACATCCACAAAGTTCTACTCATTAAGCAGTCTCCGCCCCGACCCGCGCTGCTGCTCTATACGCGCAAACGCTCCCTCGGTCAGGTCTGATAGTATTGTTTTCACATGAAAGACGCGGCATAAAAATAATGTTACATCGTTTCTCATCATTTCTGTTCAAAACGGAGGCAGCTACTGCAGCTTTAATGCATCAGTGATACATGAAGGTGGCTAAAGTCAGTGGCTGAGGCTTTAACTTACCCTGAGAGGATTTATAAACGCCTGCTGGGTGTTTGCTGGGTGTTTGCCGGAGTGTCGGAGCAGAGATGTTTCCACTGTGTGTTCTGAGTGGTGCCCACTGACAGGGGGAGGCTTATATACTCCCCCAGTGGCCTGGCAGGACACGACAGTCCCCAGAATAACAGGCCTAAAAATACTACAAAGCAGTTAAGACCAGCCAATAGAGTAAGCCCCAACTGAGGAGTATGTCGTCTCTTTGAGTGTGTGTGTGTTGCTTACAGATAGATGTGTGATGTGATGTGTATTCTGTACATGCATTTACTAACCACCACACACACACACATACACACACACATACACCGCAGCATATCCGAGCGCACAAGTGAGTGTGAATACATGTTTGTTATGTGATGAATGTGTCCAGATGTGTCGTGTGTGCATGTGTGTGAAGGGTGAGGTCGGCGTGAACATACCGACACATGAGCACGTGTTGGTAAGTTCAGATTATTTTTTAAAGTAAGACTCAATGAGCTACTGACAAGCTTTTTAAACCGCTCACCTTCCTGCACCAAAGTCCATAGAGAAAATCAGTGTTTTTAGGTCTCGGGGACGCAGGAGCTGCAGGTCTATTGCTGCCTCGTGGGGCCAGTTTGTGTCACCGACCGCAAACCCAAAAAAAAACTTTTTCAAATGCCGAATTTGAAATATATACAATAAAATGTATATATTTGAACTTTCTGATGGAGTGGATTAACAACAACTGTGCTGTGATGTTAAAATCACTGGTTTTCTCTATGGACTTTGGTGTGGGAGAGTGAGTGGTTTATTAAGCAACATAAAGGTCAGCTACAACATTCTAAGAATGTGTTTGTGCCTTCACCGTTATATAGCTTTAAACAACAGAGAAACTTGAAGTTTGTGTTGCTTTGCAAACCACTCACTCTCCCACACCAAAGTCCATAGAGAAAATCTGCGTTTTTAGGTCTCGGGGACACAGAAGCTGCAGGTCTACTGCTGCCTCATTTGGCAAGTTTGTGTCATTAAAGTGAAGCTGAAAGAAAATATTTCACACACCGAAGTTACGCAATAACACATTTGAACTGACTGATAGAGGCAGCAGTGGAGCAGCAATTCCTGTGCAATTGTGGTGTAAAAATCCTTATTTTCTCAATGGAGTTTTGTGCAGGTGAGTGAGCAGTTTTAAAAAGTGACTCAAACTTCAGTTTCCAGTCAGAAAAGTGTGTCTAATAGTGAGATACAGTGGCAAACATTCTTAAAATCATAGATTTAAGATGACATGTGTCTCAGGCTGGTTATCAGCATAGGTGTCATTTTCTCATCCAACCAAACTTCAAAAGACCTGAACTATCACTTTAACCAGGATAAAGATATAGTCCAAATAAGGAATAATCAGACTGAGACATGTAGTATATTCAGATTTTAGTCAAATACCAGTATGTAAACATGTACAGATTTAATCCAGTTTTCTCTCACAGAATGCACGAGTCACAGATAGACTAGCCTCTGTAACATGTTAAACAGGATTATGAGTAGAATATTACAAGAGCAACTCTCGTCAACACATCATAATTTGAATTTTGTCTCATTTCGAATTGGGGGTCGATAATCAGACAGTTGTGAAAAGTCACATTTTAACGGATTTAATGTGATCATGTGCAGTTGGTAGATGATTCTCCTAGACAGGGCTGTTTCTAGGGTTTCTGGGGACCCTACGGAAAGAGGGACATTGGGGGCCCTCTTTGACAACAAACTATTGGGGGGACCCTTTCGGTGGAATTCCCACGTTGCGTTGTTTTCTGGAGTTTACAAATGACCTGGTGTCATTGCTGTGGGGCTGTAAGAGTTGGGGGTCCACTGGGGGTCCCCCTCTCAACTCGCAGCCCGAGGCAGTCTCCTAGTCTGCCTACCACGTTGCAACGGCTCTGCTCCTAGCTCCTCTCCTCTTGTTTCCTCTCCTCTTCCTCCTCCTCCTCTGCAGACACTTTGAACTTCTCAGCTCAACCCGTTGGATGCCTTTTCAAGTCATTTCTCGAGGCTGTCTCCATCCGTCGGGAGCTGAAGAAGATCAAGGTTTTCTCACCTTTTCCATCAGCTCAACACAGTACCTGTCTTCTCCTGTCTGTGTGCACACGCGCCACATAAATACTGCAGGAAGGGAAGCAGCGCGAAAAAACCAGCACTTGTCAACGTGATTCACCATCAAACACAAAGCAAAACAAAAATGAAGCAAAAGGTGAAGAATCACTGCAACACATCAACCAACAGAGATGGCATTATGTAACACTGTCATATGCTGATGTTGAGGCATGAGCCTCCTCTTCCACTGTCGGTGGTGTTGGTGGTGTTTCCTGAGCCAAGCGAGTGTGAAAGCACAGAGTAATAACGCCACGTGAACAGCTGTCAGTGAGGGAATCTCTCTGGCTGATTAGGAGAGCAGAGGCAGGGACTCTCTCCAAAGAGATGTGAAGCACCGATGGCAAGGAATGAAAAGGAAATGATGATAATTTTGCTTCCAGGCATCAATGAATTTTGAACTTTGGCTCCCAAATGAGTTGATTAACTGAATTTTGTTTTTCATTTTGTATTTTTAATGTCTCCTAGTTTATCTTTAATGCCGATGTGGATGAAAAACCAATGTTCTATTGAAAGAGATCACAGTCTGCCTATGAAGCAGTTGCTCTCATTGGCCATTATAATAGGTACACCCGTGCAAATGCTTGTCAACATAAATATCTAATCAGCCAATCATATGACAGCATCTTAGTGTATTTAGTCGTGTAGACATGAAGGTCAAACTGGCACCAGACTGATGGTTGGTTTCTGGGAGGAAATGCCTTGTGGATGCCAGAAGAGAATGATTAGACCAGTTTGAAATGATACAAACCACTCCTGCCACATAGTGTGGAGTCCTCTGTACCTAATAAAGTGGCCATCAGTCATACATCATCTTGTCCAGGGACAAATTAGTCTGTTGACTAAAGAAACTGGGGATCAAACACCCGAACCTCTGGTTGGAAGATGACCCACTCGACCACTGACCCACGGCCACTCCTGTACATCTGTCCTTGACCTTGTGACATTTTCCATTAACTTAAAGTGGTAAGAAAAGGACTTAAGATTTTTTTTTTTCTGTCTGCGTTCACCTTGTGGGTGGTTAAAGGTTAAAGGTGAAGCCAAATGGCGAGCCACAACGTCAACAACGGGGAGACCGACTTTGTTCATGAGCTCTGTTTGGGCTGTGTAGTGGTGGAGCTAAAAGGAAAAGCATGATTTGATTGGCTAGCACCTGGTCTGTCTGGAACTACAAGTGATTTGTGGAGAACTTGAAGTCCCGCCTCCTGCTTATAATTCCACCCACTTTTTCTGCAATTGGCGTAACTGTGGCTTAACCCAAACCCTTAATAACGTAATACCGATCTGTTTTTATACTTCTGACTTTTCGTGTTTCTCTGTGAGATTTGGACAACTTGAGCTCCGCCTGGTTGTACTTTCACTTCTCTTCTTCTCTTGCTGTTTGCGTCACCACAACCCATTAAACACATGATAATAAACAACTTTTATTCATTTATTTTGCTCCTGACTTTTCGTGTGTTTTTGACCAACCTGTCAAGTTCCACCTTCATGCAAATGGAATATTTTTTTTGAAGCAGAATTACTGATGTCTACTTAGATAAATTAAATAATATTTATGGTGAAAAACCTCATAGTCTCTTCAGATTAAGACAGATTATTGCTGCTCTCTGCCAGCCTCTGAACAGGCACTCTGTTTCTGAGCTAATGCCCGCCCCCCAGAACACGGAATCTCTTGTGATTGGCCAGCTACCAGCTGACTGACTGCTCCACGCTGCTGCTTCTTCTTCTTCTTCTTCTTCTTCTTCTTCTTCTTCTTCACGTTCACGTTCACGTTCACGTTCACGTTCACGTCCATGACCAGGAGTAGCTGTTGGGGGAGGGTTCGTTGCACGTCAAATGTATTTGTTACATAACTAAACTCGTCTTTTCAAACCGCTTGCTCGAGCTCAGGTAAACAGTGAAGCCCTTCTTTCTCAGAAGTGGCTGAAGTGTTTATTGTGACACTTTAGTGATGTTTAGATACGGGAAGGACACGGGGACACACCAGAAATTTGATTTTTCAGTGAATGTCCTCTTAAAACATTTCTTTCTTCTTCTTCTCAAAACAACTTCTGTTGAACGCACTGTGGACAAGGGGGTGCAACAGACCCACAATGCACTTCAGCCACAACTGGTCAGCTGGTCAACGATCGCCTATAAATAGTTCCAAGCAAATTTGATTTTCAGATCAAAGTGCTTCATTAGAAAATTACAAGATATGTTTCAGGTAACGGAAAGAAGGAAACAAATAAATGGCTTCAAAACAACGACAGTCAAGGAAATCAATCAAAGGGATTATGACAACTGGGGTTTGAGAGTGTCTGAAGGCTGCTGTATCTTCAGGTGGTCTTTGGTGTCTGCAGCACTTTAGGTAAATAAACCCTCACATGTGTTTGCTTGTGACCGGAGGCACGAGAGAAACTGCTTCGTAGAGATCTAAGACGGCCCACTGGCTTTATATCTTCAAATGAATCAAGCATATTTTGGCCCTTGGCTGTTGTGTATGTGACTTGTAAACCGGGTTAAAATCTAATTTTACAAGCACCTTGCCGTTGGAGCGATGCATCGCTCAGTCAGCTTGGTTCTCTGTTGTCACGACGCGGTTGTGTCTTTCTTTTTTGCGGGGGATCAAGAGCAGGAGAACGTTGCTCTCTGCTGGAGACGAGACATGAAGGAGTTTTTCCAAATCTCATGTGGACAGACAAAGAGAAACTCTTGATTCTGGATATTTTTAGACAATAAAGAGCTTTGTTGTCTTTACTGTGGCACTTCTGTGTTGAGGCAGGAGCTGAAGCCTCAGTCGAAGACTCTGTAAAAAACCTTAATATTTCTAACTTGGTCTTGAGGTTTTTGCAGTGGCTGTAAGAAAAGCTTAAGAAATCATAGGGTGCAGTAAAACTGCTGAGATCAAAGCTTTAACCTCCACTTAGAGAAACAAAGAAAAACAACCGTTGTGGCTGCGTAAATCCCAGGGTTCTTATATGAATATTAGGAAGAAATAGATGATTGAAGCTAAAAATCTGTGTAATCTGAACAGCTGTGCGGCAGCTAAATATGAACATAATAATGAGTTATAATAGAAAACAATTGAAATAAAAGAGGTATGATTTTCAACAACCAAAAAAAAAAAAAAAAGCTAAATTTTGAAAATCTGTATTAGTGAGCAGCACTACACCTTTACAATAATAATCCATCCACCTGGCAGGTGAGACAAATTAAGATGCAGATTAAAGAGTATAATAATTGCACACGTGGGCTAGTAAGAATTCTGTTTTGCCAAACTTTGGAATTTTGGAACTAATCAGAGGCGGGCTTAAACCGCTGACCACAGAGGAGCAACGTCTAGCAGTTTTTATATAAATCCAACATGGCAGACACCAAAGAGGTCTTTTGATTTAACTTTCTCTGTGGAGCTCAAGGAGAAAAGAAAAGGACAGGAGAAGAGAAGCAAGGAAGATTTTGAGTTTCCCAACTCCTGAAGTTGGCAGTAATGTAACATCATGGATGCAAACTGCTGTTAAATCCCACAGAAGAAGGAGGAGGAGGAGGAGGAGGAGGAGAATGTGTGTGTATTTGCCTCTCACTGGAGCCAAAGGCAGTTGTTCTTTTTATGGCAGCCGTTGCGTCCACTCTTTCCTTTGCACACCACCACTGCTGCACAGTTCATGTCTGACATCAAAGCATATTTTTTTATTGTTGCAAAGTGAAAAAAGCACATCACAAATTCAGAGATTTAGGTTTTTTTTTTTTTTTTTTTTTTACATCTCGACCTTCATTTACATCTGCAATAAAAAAAACAAAAACAAAAGGTCGATTATGAAAGGAATTTTTTTTGTGTGTGTGAACACAGTATGGATTCCACACACTCCTTTATAAACAAGGTTTGGTCATCTTTACTCCATACTTAATCATACTTTTATTATTTCAGTCTTTACTGGAGTTCAGTCGTGAAACGTTTTAACAAGCTTATTGTAAATTTGGTTGATCATCCTCAAATCTTCCTCTTGGGTGTTTCACGACTGTTGGCATCACTGATGCTGCATTATTGCCTCCTTCTTCAGTCTCCATAGGTCATGTAGTCCCGGCGGCTACACCGGAGCCTACGTACGTTCCCTTCACCGCCCTGCTTGTTGCCACAAGCCGGTGTTTGTGTCCCTTTTGTCCAAAGGAATGATTTTGAACTGACTTAGCACAAGCGCCTGAAGAGCTTGACTATACCTTTTTTCAACGTCAAGAACCACTGGCTAATCCCAGACCTCTGCATGTTCTGGAGGTAACAAAGCTGAGTATGTAGATTATCAATGACGGCATCATCAAAATGCGTATCATGTGAGATTACAGCCTCCAGAAGTTTGTTCTGTGAGCCAAACTCCATGTGAAGGTTTTTAATCATGGCTGCGTTGACATTTTTGCTTTTTTTCTCCAGTTTCTTGATGTCCGAGTTGGTGAAGTGCATCCCTTCCTGCACCATGTATGAAAGTCGCTTGATGATATACTGGATGTCTGTGGACAGTTCACTTGGCCTCAGAAGACTGGTGATAAGCTTCTCACAAAAAGCAGTGATGACACGATTGACCACCTCCTCCGGACAACGCATGTCGTCCTCGCATCCGATTTTGTCATTGGTAGCTGAGGAGCTGCTTTCTGCCGAGCTGGTCACTATTTTTGAGATCAGTTCGTCGATCTCGGCCATGGCACCAGCCACCGCCTCATAGCGGTGCGTTTTCTCGGATGATTTGTTCTCCATCCAGAGTTGCACCTGCTGCATGAACTTCCCCACGGCATCCTCTGTCATGACGTACATGACATCGCACGACATTACGCAAAGATCGTCAGGCATTAGGTGATCGTAAACTTTCTCGACCAGGTGTTTCGAGAATTTCATGACTTCGTCGTTGGACTTCATGCTTTGCAGTTTTTCAATGGCATCAAAGACAATGGGAGCCTCAAAAACTGTGCTAGTTTTCTTTGATCTCGCACGCTTCTTGCGTGTCTTCCTAATGTTTGAAGATTCTATGAAATTCAGCTGAGGGAGCAAAAATGGTGAGTTCTCCTCCTTCAGTGAAGTCTTCAGATTTGACACCATTTTGTCAAACAGTTTTTGGACAAATGCTGGAAATATGTTATTGTCAAGGACTTCGGAGTCACAGGTGATATTCCCAAAAGGTTTGGCCACTGCGTCGAAAAATGCCCTCACTTTCTCAAATGTTGTTGCTGCATAAAAGCAAGAACTGGTTTCTCTGCTTCCAGGGGAAAAGGTTGAGCTGTTGTCCTCAGGAGGTAGGTTATTCCAAATTTCTGAGATAATATCTGCTGCTGCATCCTGAGCCGCCAGAAACATCTTGATTGACACTAGATAATCTCCATTCAAATCTAGGTTTGTTCCGATTCTTTTCTGGTTCTCGTCTGTTCCATCATCTAGTTCATCTGAAATAGTTTTGTCCGACCTAACGTCTGGTTCGTCTGAAACAGTTTTTCCTGATCTAGTGTCTGGCTTGTTCAAAATAGTTCTGTATGATCTAACATCTGTTTCGTCCACATTTGTCTCATCTAGTCTAATGTCTGCTTCGTCCGAAATGGTTTTGTCCGATGTAACGTCTGTTTCGTCTGAAATTGTCTTGTCTGATGTAACATCTGGTTCTTCAGAAGCTGTTTTGTCTGATCTAATATCTGGTTCGTCAGAAATTGTTTTGTCTGACCTAACATCTGGTTCATCTAAAAATATTTTGTCTGATCTAATGTCAGTTTCGTCTGAAATCGTTTCGTCTGATCTAAAGTCTAGTTCATCTGAAATTGTTTTGTCCAATCTAACGTCTTCTTTATCCAAAATCATTTTGTCCAATCTAATGTCTGGTTCGTCTGAAATTGTTTTGTCCGATCTAATGTCTGGTTCGTCTGAAATTGTTTTGTCCGATCTAACGTCTTCTTCATCCAAAATCAATTTGTCCGATCTAATGTCTGGTTCGTCTGAAATTGTTTTGTCCGATCTAATGTCTGGTTCGTCTGAAATTGTTTTGTCCGATCTAATGTCTGGTTCGTCTGAAATTGTTTTGTCTGATCTAACGTCTTCTTTATCCAAAATCATTTTGTCCAATCTAATGTCTGGTTCATCTGAAATTGTTTTGTCAGATTTTTCTTCTTCATCTGAAATCGTCCATTCTGATCTAATGTCTGGATCCTCCGAAATCGTTTGGTCCGAGTTGTCTGGTTCGTCTGAAATTGTTTTGTCCGATGTTATGTCTGCTTCTTCCAAAATTGTCCATTCGGATCTAATGTCTTGATCCTCCGGAATTGTTCTGTCCGATTTAACGTCTGTTTCACCCAAAACAGCGTCATCCGATCTGTCTGCTTCATCTGAAATAGTTTTGTCTGATCTCACATCTGGTTCATACAGAATTATCTTGCCCAATCTAATGTCTGCTTCATCCGAAATTGTCTTGTCCGATGTAATGTCTGGTTCTGATCCAATATCTGTTTCGTCCGAAATGGTCTTGTCCGATCTAATGCTAATGTCTGCTTCGTCTGAAATTGTTTTGTCTGTTCTCACATCTGCTTCGTCCGAAATTGTCTTGTCCAGTCTAACGTCTGTTTCGTCCGAAATGGTCTTGTCCGATCTAACGCTAATGTCTGCTTCGTCTGAAATTGTTTTGTCTGTTCTCTCGTCTGTTTCGTCTGAAATTGTCTTCTCCAATCTAATGTCCGTTTCGTCCGAAATTGTTTTGTCTAACCCAGCGTCTGTTGTTCCGTCCGAGCTAACATCTGGATCGCCTGCGCTAACGTCTGATTTGACTGAAATCATTTCATCGGAACTATCTGGTTCCGCTGCTGCGGCTGGTTCGACCGAGCCGACATCTGGTTTGTCCGATCGAATGTCTGACTCGTCCGAGCTAACAACCGTTTTGACTGAAATTATTTCGGCTAAACTGACTGCTTCACACATGCTCACGGCTTCATCTGAGCCAACATCTAGCTCGTCTGAAATTGTTTCATCTGAGGTAATGTTAAACATAATGTTGGACCACTTAGTGAGAATGTCGGTCACCGCCTCAGCAGCTTCGGTGGCAGACATGTTGGATCTTATGCTCTGAGATGAAACGTGTTTCTCTGAATCTAAGATTTTGTCTTTATGCCAATAACAAAGGCTCTGCAAATTCAGCTCGCTCAAACACTGTCCAGCACACTGCACCATCTTCTGAAGAGTCTGCGCACTGGACAGGGAGCCCTTGACAAAAACTGCAGGCTTTGTGGGCAAAGCAGAGCGGTCGATGGCATTACCGGCGATAGACTGAACCTTCTCTGATACTTCACTCCTCACCAGTGCCGTCAGCTCCTCAGCCCTCTCGCATCTCTCCACGGGGACCTGAAGAGCGTTTGCGAATTCGTTGGTGAGGAAGTCTCCCCGGAGTTTGTTGAGGTCCTCCAAAGCTGTGTCCAAGCCCTTCTTGTGCCAGCCCTCTGGATTCATCTTTCTCAGAACAACTGCGGCAAGCATCTGCACGATGTCCGTCAACAGATCAGCCAGCGACGCTGACACAGATGAGTCGTAATTGTGCGCGGTTAGCATGTACCACTGCGAAGCAGAGAAGTTTTCAAAGTGCCTCTTCAAAATGGGCTGAAGAGCTTCTCCAATGAGGCTAGACTCCATTTGGCATTCGGATTGGTCAGCTGACATTACGATCGTCATAGTGATCTGCTTGTTTGTTTTGAAACAAGCTTATTTTATTTCTTTGGTGTGTGTGTTTCTTTTAACTGCAGACGGCATCCGTAATGTTGTTATTGCATCCCTCTCTGTTATTTGCACACCTTAGTCGGGTGCCCAAATATTATTTGTTCTTGGTGTTTTATTGGCGTGTGGAATCCGTTTTTGGCGTCTCCTCTTCTTCTTCTTCTTCTTCTTCTTCTGTGGGCTTTCGTGTCAGCTTGTATCCATGATGTTGCATTACTGCGTTCTTGGTGTCCTGCTGCGGTTGCCTTTAAACAGCACTTCTATCTAACAGTGACATCAGTAGTGCTCAACATCCAAGGGACGTTCACCATCAAAGAGATGAAAGAACGTGTGTGTGGCTGCACTATTTTAGGGCTGTGGTTGCCCAACTGCTGCAAAACACCTCATCAAATGTTATTAGGACTCGTTTTTGCCAATTATTAGTTAAGAATGCTTGGCCATTATTTCCACTCGTGTTAGTTGGGTTTGCTAAGTCAGGATTTCCACATATCATGTTCCTGTTTCAGCTTTTATCTAGTTTCTGACATTTTATGTAACATTTCAACTCAATTCATGCATCAAAATGTTTTGCTGGTTTTGTTTTTCCTTTGGCTTAAATTGTCACATTTTTTAGGGGGGGCTTGAACTTGCAAGTTATTTTTTTATGAGAGAAAAGTTATAATTATGAGTTAGAAAGTTATTTTTTTTATGAGAAAAACGTTATAATTATGAGTTAAAAAGTCATTATTATGAGAAAAAAGTTATAATTCAAAGAAAGTCATTATTATGAAATAAAAAAAGTTATAATTATGAGTTAGAAAGTCAATAATATGAGATACAAAAGTTATAATTATGAGTTAGAAAGTCAATATTATGAGATGCAAAAGTTATAATTATGAGTTAGAAAGTCAATATTATGAGATGCAAAGGTTATAATTATGAGTTAGAGTCATTAGTACGAGGTAAAGTAGTTATAGTTATGACAAAGAAAGTTATTTTCATGAGGAAAAACGTTATAATTATGTAGTTAGAAAGTTATTGTAATAAGAGGAAGAAGAAAGCCATTATTGTGATATTAAAAATAATAACCATCGTGAGTTAGAGCGTCATTATCTGATTAAAATTGTGAGATTGGACGTAATATTGTCATCTTTTTAATCTGATCAACGGTCTCGTGCCAGCAGTGAGCGGTGGTGGGCGTGGCCACGGTTCTGTCAGGAACACCTGACGAACTCCTCCTTCTTCTCCTCCTCCTCCTCCTTCTTCTTCTTCTTCTTCTTCTCCTCTTTCTTCTTCTCCTCCTCTTGTGTTTTAGTTTAGGATTTAAAATGAACCGAGCGGGCAAACCTAAAGTCACACCGTCAGCTTTTCACCCGCTTTCATGCGAGTCAAGGAGTCAAAGGTAAACCGGTGACGGGAACATCATTACGGACGCTTTTTTTGGAAGCGCTTCGCGTCATGAAAAGAGCCCAAGATGACGATGGAGACGTGACGGCGGTGTCGGTTAATCGATGTGGTGCAGGTAAGACGACTTCAAGTCACGTTTACCTTCCTGTCAGCGGCGTTTTTCGTGAGTGTAAACTGTGTCGACATACAGTGACGTTTCCCCTTCTCAACTGATTCAAACGTAGTTTAAGTGAAAACTAACATTCAGGCTTGTACTCAGTGGCGGTGCTAGCTTAAATGGTACCTTGGGCAAACCCGAAGCCCCCCCCCCCCATCAACACAAGTAGTTTTATTTATTTATTTTGAATATATATATATATATATATATAATATATAATTTAACACCATCACAATCACAATTACAGTGTTTTAACATGTTGTACGTGACATCTTTGGTTGGCATCAACGCAGACAAAATGGCCGCACTTCAGAGGGGGTTTATACCAGAGAAGGCACAATAACAAAAAGTTATTGTACTTTTAAGCTAATAGATTTAAATATAAATGAAAAAAACTTTAATTAACATTAAAGCCCCGGTGAATATTACAGTATAGCTCCTTAACTTGACTCAAACTTGCTTCTTCTTCAGTTTTATCAGTGATCCTGGTCAACGTTGTTTTATACGAGGCAGTTTTTATCTCAGAGTTGGTCCATTCTTTTACTTTTGGAACTTAACAACAAACACTTCATTACATGCACAACATTATTCATACTCATGACGAGATGTCATAGTTGCATAACATTTATTTATTTTCTTAAATTGGACACCTGATACCTTTTCCCATTCACCGAAATGAAACAAACAAAAACAAATATATATATTTATATATATATTTATATATATATATATATAAAACTTCATTGCTGTAGTAAATGAGATCTCAATCTCAATGGGTCTTTTACCTGGTTAAATAATTGAATTTGCTGACACTACAATGCTCAATTACTTAAATACAGTAACCAATAAACATTCTATTTTCTGTACACACAAGCATCTTTTTGTGTAATCCTTTGTTTTGTGAACTACATTTGGTGCATATGAAAGTTCTTGAGCGGTTTCATTTTTCAGTATTGCACTTTGTTGACAGTCCCCCAGCTTAAAGACCAGTGTAGTCTGTCCAGTTCAGAGGACACATTGTTTAAATGAAAAGTACGTTTTGGCTCATTTTTGATCTTACTACGGTTAGTGTGGGATGTCAGATTTGTTTTGGCTACTTTACTCATGAGTTATTGATCAGGGAAGGTGGAGTTTGTGTTTTGCCTCCTTTACATTATTCCTTTTGATTGTGTTGTACGTAATTACTCAGATTTACTCTGGTCCCACAGCCATTAATATTCTAACCATTACGCAGAAGTGACAGACAGGTATCAACAGGTACCAACTGGCCCAATCCCAAAATCCATATGTCCCCGCAATGGCAGGAGTGCTAACCACTACACCAACTGTGTGGCCCATGAAATGGAACAGAATTACATAAAATGTCATTTACACAACAAAAATAGACATAAAGAGGCACATTTTCTTTGTCACTGTAAGTTTGCTGTAGGTTACATCTTCTGCTCCTTTCCTACATCGGAAAATGATGGTGCTTGTAATAAGAACTCTTCACAGAAAGACACACCATTAGCCTTTTGAACTTCCCTTTGCCTTATCTTGTACTTTTAATTGGCCCTGGATCCTTTTGAATTTAAGAGCCTTGTTTTAAAAAGACTTATACATTCCTGACCTTGACTTTCCTCCAACAAGCACTTTTAATCCACTGTGTATTGTTTCACTGTCTCTCTTGACCAGGATTACCTCTTTCATATTGTAGATATAGTTGCCCTTTTGGCCTGCACTTTTATCCTGAGCTCCTCATGGACCTGAGAGTGCATACATGTTATTTTTGTTCCTGTGGGAGTCGAGCTAGTATCTTCGACACTGTTAACGCCATGTTCTACATGTTGATGGGCTCAAGGGGGAAAACACCCATGACCCCATTAAAGCTGTAGGGGGTCAGAACGTATGGGCTTTTAATGTTTTATTTCATTTTAAATGGATCTCACTGATGCTTATTCACACATTCAAAGATGCAACGTTCAGACCTATAAGATCTCAGGAAACACAAATGTATCGCCGATTACTGATGTTTTAAGAAGTTTTGTTCTATTCAAGCTGTTTTGGTAGCTTGCCCGGCTGCAACATTTAAGTGCCCTCGGAACCTTTGCACCTTCTATATAAATTTGCCGCTGCATCCAGTTTGGCTTTTTTGTTGTTGAGACAAGCCCACGCTATTTCAGGCATGTTCCATCCATCTGCATGTCAGTTTTTTTCCTTTTTATTCAGCATGTTTAGCAAAACTCTGAAATAAACAAGGTTTAGAAAATGCTCCATCTACCTTGAAAATACCATGGGGAAAAAAAGTAGTTATTTATCCATAAATCACACTGACACAAAGTCAGTCGGTAACTCAAGGTCTCGAATGAATTCAAAACGTAATAATTTCTCCTCACTCATTTGATTTTCCATCTGCCTTCATATGTTTCTTGAATACTGGCATCACCGCTCTGTTCGTGGATGCACAGGATGTTAGTTCTCAGTGTTAATTGTTTATTAAGTATCTTTAATGAACCGCGACCACAGTGGAGTCAAGTCACTCCTGGTGAAGCCACTAATCAATCAGCTCAAACACTGCAACGCAACTGTGGACCGTTAGCATTAGCGTCCAGCTACCTGATTAACTTGCCAAGTGCTTTATTTGCCAGGTCGAACAAATGTGTTGTGTATAGGTTATTGTGTAATTGTAGTAAATTGTAAAATATATATATATCCAGTATATATAATTTATTATTGAATTAAATCTGCTGCCTTATTTGGTAAGTTTTTACAATTATATATTTTTATTTTAACTCATTTATTCAATTGTCAATTAATAACAATTGTGATGATTGATGAAAAACTTAAAGAGACAGATTTTAGCCACTTAAAAGACCCACCTCGTAATAATCTACACTAGCTTAAAATCTATATCTTAAGATGTTTGTTGCTTTATCTTGGCATAAGACGTTGTTTTGTGACTGGAAAGTAACATTTGTTTTGCTTTGTTTTGACGCGTTCACCCTCCTATACCAAATCCCATAGAGAAAAATCAGTGCTTTTAGTTTGCAGGGACACTAGAGATGCTGGTCCAACTGATGCCATGTTTGGTGTTTGTGGTACTTAAATAAATTCAAACAAAGGATTTCAAACACTGAAGTCATAACATAACATGTTTTAGACTTTCTGATGAAGGCAGCAGTGGATCAACGGAGATCAACAACTGCTGTTTGCTGTGATGTAAAATCACTTCTATTCCCTGTGGACTTTGGTACTACAGAGTCGGTGGTTTTCAAAGTGACTGGGACTGTTTATAAACCAACAGGACCAGAAGTTTTTGAGTCAGTTTTAGCTTCTGAACAAAGTAAGATCTTCTCTTTTCTTTAATGTTGGTTGTACGCAGTTGTTTAGCTATTAATAATCCTTTTTAATATTAATATGACTCTACCTGTCTCATCCTATGACACTACTTTTCATGGTCCTCAATATTTTTTCTTTCGTGGTAGTGCATCACATTGATCATTTAAGTTTAAAATTTAATTGATTAACTGCTTTGAGTGTTTTTTTTTTTTTTTTACCACAATTAAAACAAGCACATAATAAAAACTATTTTGAATATTTGGATAATGATGTCTTTGAAATAGTTTGAAATGACGGGGCACAAATGTGTTGTTAACAGCCTCATAGTTTAAAAGGTGTGGAAAAAGTGACTGATATTGGTGTTGTAGATACTGGAGTTTGTTATATCGTTAACATATAGATGTGGGGGAAAAAATGAATACAGTGAAAGTGTGGTTTTTCTTTTTTAGCATATAGGTTTTAGCTAATGATAAACAATAAACTTCTGACATAAACATCTGATATTTCGGTCCACTAGCCAAGTGTTCACTCTCACTGGAGCTGTTGCGCGTGTGGATCGCAAGATTGAATTTCCCAAATTTTCAGTATTTTGCAATATCATGATAATATTGTAATATTTAGTAATATCGTATCGTGTATTCCCACGCCTAGTATTGAAGATAGTGGAGTCTGTGATATTGTTATTACAGATAGTGGAGTTCTTGATATCAGTATCATAGACACTGGAGTTTGCGATATCGGTTTTGTAGATACTGGAGTTTGTGATATTGGTTTTGTAGATACTGGAGTTTAATATCACTATCATACATCCTGGAGTTTGTGATATTGGTTTTGTAGATACTGGAGTTTGTGATATCGGTTTTGTAGACACTGGAGTATAATATCAGTATCATAGATGCTGGAGTTTGTGATATCGGTTTCGTAGATACTGGAGTTTGTGATATTGGTTTTGTAGATACTGGAGTTTGTGATATTGGTTTTGTAGATACTGGAGTTTGTGATATCGGTTTTGTAGATACTGGAGTTTGTGATATCGGTTTTGTAGACACTGGAGTTTAATATCAGTATCATAGATACTGGAGTTTGTGATATTGGTTTCGTTGACACTGGAGTTTGTGATATCGGTTTTGAAGACACTGGAGCTCGTGCCATTGGTTTTGTGATACTGGAGTTTAATATCACTATCATATATCGTGGAGTTTGTGATATTGGTTTTGTAGATACTGGAGTTTGTGATATTGGTTTTGTAGATACTGGAGTTTGTGATATCGGTTTCGTAGACACTGGAGTTTGTGATATTGGTTTTGAAGACACTGGAGTTTGTGATATCGGTTTTGAAGACACTGGATTTTGTGATATCGGTTTTGAAGACACTGGAGTTTGTGTCATTGGTTTTGAAGACACTGGAGTTTGTGATATCGGTTTTGAAGACACTGGAGTTTGTGACAGACACGAAAAGTGGTATCATGTCAATCCTAGATAAAAGCTGTTAGTTGCAGCCCTAATGTCCTGCAGATGCATTTCATTATTGTCCTTGCTAAGCTGAACTTGTCCAGCATCTGAAAATAGACAATGCGAGGCAGGAGGAGAGGAAACCCCTCCCTGTGTTTGTCCACTAACTGTGTCTCTGCTTTTCTTCCTGCTTGGAGCACAATACAACAAGGTGCCCCTCGCTGTTTATTGCAGTGGTTAATGTGATCTGTAGGTGCACAGAATTTCAAAGCTCTTCTGCAGAGTCAGAGGCTGTGGTGTAAAAGCAAAAGGGACAGGCTTCTTTTTTTCTTTTTCAAAAATGAGGCAGCTTAATCTGTTTTGATAACAGTGACACACACTCCAAATATTAATAGCACAAAGCAAGGGGCCTGCAGTCCTCGCCGATCAAATGATGCACTCCTGCAGACTGGATCCTGAATGATGATCATCAGGAAATTATCGTTTTCTCCTCAAGAGATGGGTGGCGATTTCAAAATTAAATCTTTAAACACTCATCAGATAAAAGTAAGGAGGACATGCACTGGTATCAAATTTACCTCGACGGTTTTTCCCATGTGCATTTTTTACATTTTAAGGGCAGAGTGACTTCATGTCTCCAGTGTCTGCTTTAGGAAGCATTTAAGTGACAGTTCTAACAAGCGTCAAACTTATTTTTTTTTTTAGTGTCGGTTAATGTTGAGTCGCTAAAAAGTTAGAGCTGAGCAGTATTTTAATGTTATATCAATTTTGTGACGTGAAACAATAGTTTAGATATTATCATGTTGTGTTGTCCTGGTTTCAAAGGCCGTTAGTGGCATTAGCGACACTGATGCATTTATTCAAATGTTATGATATTTATGATTAAATATGGATTGGAATATACAGTGAGATACATATACTGTATATTTGGATGATGATACAGATTTTGTCATATATATATATATATATATATACTGTATATAGTATATAGTATATTATATACTGTATATAGTATATAGTATATTATATACTGTATATAGTATATAGTATATTATATACTGTATATAGTGATTCTGAATTCATGCCCAGCCCTGCTAAAAATATTATTAAAAATTAAGGTCAGTGATTTACTCAGAAGGATGGAGAATGATCTGTGTTGCTGATTTGACTGTTTCACTCTCTCACTTCAAAGTCAAAAGTGTCTGTGTCAGCATTACATCCCCAAAAAAAGGGCTTTAGGAAATGTAAGAGCAACAAACATTTCCTGTGCAGAGGTATCTGTGTATGTGTTAATGTTGTGTATCACAGGGGAAACCGTGGAGGGGAAACTGGGGTCAGAGGGCACAGCCTGGTTATCTTAAATTGAATGTTGCTTCGATTCTGTGCTGCATGTCTGTCTGTAACTAGTTCACGATCAGACAAGCCTTGTTGAGATAATAATTTTGTGTTTATCAATAAAGGAATGATACACACTTCTTCTTCTGAAGATGCAGAGCTACAAAGACCAAAAAGGACGTAGAGCCCTCTAGGGTTGGGGGGGGGAAATTGATACAGTGAAATATCGCATTTTGAAACACCCAAGTATTGATGATTTTAAGCATATTATCTTTTAACTGATGTTACAAATTAACATTAAACTTTTGGTGGATCCATTGATGTTTCAGTCCACTAGATGGTGCAAAGTGCTCACTCTCATTAGTGCTGTTGTGTGAGTATATCGCAATGTTTGATTTAGCAAGTACTCTTTGCTATTTTGCAGTATCGCATCATGACTTAGATATCGTGGTGTCTTTGTCAGTAACTGCATATACAGTATACCACCCCAACAGATTCCTTTATTTAATTAAAATACATGCGTACAAAAAGCTATTTTCACAATTTATTTATTTCACCAGAAGATGGCAGTAGAACTGTGGCCACAGCCTACTCTCGCCGCGACCCTTTCCAGCCCATTTCTGCAAAAGGATCTGGAAACAAATTAAATATTAAAATCAAACTCGGTCCAGCAGCCTGTTTTTTTAATTTTGTATTTTTGATCCGAGTCTTTAATTGGAATAAATTTGGTTTTTGATATCGGATTCAAAATCAAATAACATATTTTCGTTTTTTTCGTTATCTGGATGGTCAATTGAAAAACGAAAGAACAAGTGATACACAAATTCGTATGGCCCTCGAATAAGATAACTATTAGTGCTATTTTCCTGTTGACATGTTTTGTGAGTGATTTTGGTAAAAATTTACCAAGATTTATTTGTGTTCTGTCTGAAAAAAATTGTGTGAAAGTATGCCATTTGCAATAAAAATTTCAATAAATAATCTTGCATTTGCATTTAAGGTTAATGGTTCATAGAGTGTCAGGCTGAGTGGTCGGCTCCCACACATTTTTAATCTCACCAAATCTGGCCCTCTTTGCGAAAAGTTTGGACCCCCCTGCTCTAACTGATTAACCGATTGTTAAAATAGTTGATTGGAAATGGATTCACAATCGAGTAATAAAATAGTCGTTGCAACCCTAACTGGTATTGCAAAACTTTTATACTGATATACATTTTTTTTTTTTTTTTTTTGAAAAATTGTTTTATTAGTTGTTCTATCAATTATAGATGGAATGTTTTTTATTTATTTTCCTATCAGGATGATTAACCCCACCTAGTGGCCAACCTACAGATGGCCACCACATACATTTACTGTATATAGGTAGTTAATCAATCTCCCTTTCTGTGGTAATGAAAGTACCACAAAAAAGTAAGTAGTGTTCACGCGCTACCTACTTTTTTGGTCTTGCTAATCATTGTGTGAGCCATTAAGCTGAACACTATATAAATACACTGTACTGTGTTTAATTTTGGCCGTTTAAAGAGACAGATGGACCAAAATCTCCAGATTATTTTCACACATTTTTAACCAGACTAATGTACTAAAAAAAAAAGGAAATGAAAAAAAAAAAAGAATTTAGGTTTGTTAAATCTGCAGAAAAACATGTTTTGAGGCTCTGTAGTCACCAGCAGAGGGCAGTGTGTATGTGTCACACAGAGCAACATCAATTCTCATGCTGTTTGTTCAACATGCTGCTCAGAAGTGATCAAGCACTCTTCATCTGCATCTCTGTTTGTGTATATATATGTATGTATGTATCAGTATATATATATAACAAACAAAGATGTGTGTCTCTGCTGAGGATTAGGAATTATTCATCTGTCAAATTTGTAAGTCTCTACTAACTTAAACTCTTAGGGCTGCAACTAATGATTATTATTATCATTATTATTTAAAAAAAAAACAAATGATTATTTACGATAGATTTGTTGTTTAGTCCATAAAATGACAGATAATGTTGAAAAATGTCAATTTTAGGTTTCCCAAACCCCTGAAATGATGAATATCTCAAACGAATGAGATAGTCTAATATTTTATTCTATTCAATTCAGAATCCTCATAATCTTTTTCCTTAGTGATTGATGAGTTTCACCCTCTATCACATCTTTATTTGAGGAATATTTCATGAGGAGAGTTGTTTTTGCGACTGAAGGGTTGCTGGTTCCAACCCGGGAGCTTCTGGGAATCGCTCCTGTGTTGTTGTGAGTGCGTGTGAGCAGAACAGTCTGTGGAGTCACTCACTCAGGCAAACCTTCCTCTTTCAAAAACTACGGCGCAACAGTTATTTGCATGTGCCATAATATCACTCTATGATAAAGTGATGTTTTCTAACTGCGGCGGCTGCGATTGCACTCGCGTGGCTTTTCAATGACGAGCTGAATATGTTTGTGAGTGTGAGGTTGAATATACTGTATGTTTCTGCGTGAGGGCGACGGTAGCCCGGTGGTAGAGCGAGTCGTCTTTCAGCTCGAAGGTTGTGGGCTCGATTCCGGGCTAGTTCCTGCCAGTTTGTGTATGTGCAGATGTGTCCTTGGGCAAGACACTTAAGCCCACGTTATTCCTGACAGTAGAAATTAAATGTGCTGTGTGAATGGGTGAATGGCAAACCGGTATTAAAGCAAGACTAGAAAAGCACAATATAAAGACAAACCACTTTCCATGTGACACTGAATATGTTTTTGTGTGTGTGTTTCTGTTGTATGTACAGTGAGTGAGAGCGTTTATAAAAATAACATGGTGTTGCAATATTGGTGTGGAAAAAAAACAAAAGCCAATTAGATGACTTTTTCCAAGTCGTTCAGTCCTGACACTACGCTTGTTGCTCTGGAATGTTAATGTGATGCAGGTTTCCAGGTGACTTTCCTTTAAGTGAGTAGGTGGGATTTACTGTGTTGCACTTCACTGGACCACACTGCTGTTATTAGACGTGTGAGCACTGATTCTGTGAGACTGTAAAGACCTTCAGCTCCAGCAACCGCCAACGAAGCTTCACTAAAAAATGCAAGACGTAGTTTTATACATGGCTGCAAAGATAAATCGATTATTATTCGATTACTGAATTGATTGCCCACTATTTTGTGTATTGATTAATTGGTTTGAGCAATTTTTTACTGTTTGATTTTTCAGCTTCTTCAATGTAATTCATTTCAGGTTTCCTTTGCTCCATATAACAAAGAAATTATTTTTCATTACAAGGTCTGATCAGAATGGACCAAACAACCGTACTTTGGCAAAAACACTCACTGACATGTGCCGCAGTGCTGAATCAAACCTCTTTTAAAAAAAAAAAAAAGGTCCTCTCTGTTTTCTGTTCAGATTTATGTGGAGGCAACGGTTAATTCACATGCGTGTCTTCAGTCGGTCAGTGTGTACGCACCTCACACTGGATACACAGTGATGATTTGCAGAGCCATTAGCAGCAGATTAATCAAGCTGCAGGGCGCTCGGATGAATGAGTACATGTAAATGTAACGTCAGACGAACAGATGGGCTTGAGGATGTGAATGAAATCGCATATCAACGCACGTGTCAGTTCATATCACAATATCGATGTTTAATACGTTCTCTGGAGGGGGAAAAAAAAAATCAAGTGACTAAAGTGAGTGCAGTAATGCACTGTATGTGTTTTGACGGGGGTGCCTTTACTGTACTGTATATTCTAGAGCGGAAACAATTACTCGATTAACCGATTGTTAATCCATTACTGACTGAATCGTCAGCTATGACAATCGATTAATCGGTTTGAGTGTTTTCTGATTTTTAAGCTTCTTTGATGTAAATCATTTCTGGTGTCTTTGCTCCATACGACACATTTTGCCTCCCAGAAATTTGAAAACACGTGTTTAATAAGAGACCAATATTATATAAATCAAAACAGATTCATCTTATTTTTCATATATATATATTCCATTCAAAGAGAGATGCGTATTCAAACGCCATTTTCCCTTTGGAACCAAAAATAAAAATAAATTCTAGGACCAAAGACAGTAGCTCCCTGAACTTTTCTTACAGATACACTCCTGAAGACATGGCGGAAGCAATTTTAAATTACAACACAAACAGCTTATAAATAACATTGCAACATTTTTGGCCTATACAAGATGTTTCTCAGTATAAAGCTGAACACAAGCTGTTTCTCTGCACTCATAAAAAGGTTTGCTGCGTATAGGTCTGTGCCCGTACAGTGACCATGCATTGTAAATACTGTAATATAATATGATAATATCTGGTGTATTTCTTTGGCTTTTAAATTAAAGGACATTTAAATGTGTAAGAAATAGCTTGTAAAAGTCTAGTAAACTGAGTTTTCTGGCATAATTTTATGTCTATTCAATCTATATCGCTGTCATATCATGATATGACGATATCCTGAATAAACAGTCACTTGTTGGTCTCTAAAATGTCAAAACTGAAACAAAATGTTGATTGATGTTTCCACAAACCTCAATATGATGATAATATCAAATGTCTTCATTCAAAAACCACAATTATCTAAAAGACAGACTTGTTTTATTTATTAAAAACACAGTCAAAGATTAGATTATTAAAATAGTGGATGACTAATATATATATATGCATGTGTGTGTGTGTCTGTGTGTGTCTACAAGTATAATTTAATCATCTGTTACAGTTTAATTAGTTCCCAGAATCAAACAATTCATCTAAATAACAAGAAAATCAATACAATGAGACAAACTAACCTTGATGCTTCAATCAAACATGAGCATGTGATGCATTACTGTGTGTATAATAGACATAAGACAAAGAGTTGAGTTTTGTTTGTAGAGCGGGTTTGCCGCGTGGTCATATGATGTGATCACGAGCGACACAGTGCCGTTGTAAGCCCGTGGTTTCTCAACATAAATTACATTTATTTCTTGTTCTGTGAGGGAGTGGAAGGCAAGAAAACAGGCTCGCGGTTCACGGCGCTGCTGGATTTAGGCTGAGCTGAAGGCGTGTGTGTGTGTGTGTGTGTGTGTTGAAGGAGTCAAGTCTAGGACGCTTTAAATCACCTCCAAAGTATAAAAGCACCTTAAATGCTGTGATCATGTTGAAAACTTGGATTAAAAAAAAAAATTAAAAATGTCCCTGAAGAAGTAAAGTAATTATTAATCTTTCTGAAAACTTGCATTAGGGAGGAGTCCGAGGTTTTGGAGAAACGCCCAACTTCATCACATGAGCTCTTCAGACAAATGTTTGATCAAGTGACTGACACGACACGTTCACGGCCTGATTTTATGGCACATTCAGTCACTTGTGCTCCTGAAGTAATTCCTCACATGTTGGACTGCTCTCACGCTATACTGTTACAAAACGACACTGGTAAACAAAGGCTTATGCTTAATTGATTTGGTCCACTCACAGTCATCTGACAGTATAACATTGTTTGGCAGCTTAACAGAGTTGTCCTTAAACTGTTGCTGTTGATCCGGTCAGCAAATCAGAAACGTATCCTCAATAAAGACGCTGTTAAAGGCGCCGTCAGTGAAATACTGAACTAAAATACAGTATGTGTAGCTTAATAACTTCTCTCTTTGTCCAATTAGGAGCCAGAAATCCACCACTGCTGTGCTCGTGAGGTTATGATGCGTTCCGTTTATAAATTTGGAATCTCCGAGGTCATGGACCTCACAACTCACTTAAACAAAAAGAACCAAAGCAACGCCATTTGGCAGGAAGTCGTTTTGTTCAAATAACCGGCAGCAAATACCAGGCAGAGTGTCAGTTATCTTGTCTCCTCACCAGCTGTTTTGTTAAAAAAAAAAAAATAAGGAGAATAGCTGTAACCCTAACCCTGCTCCGAGATGAACAAGATCCAGAGGATCACTGCTGTAAAACACCCTCAAAGTGAGCAAAGTGTTTTTGGTGTGTCCCCGTGTCCTTCCCGCATCTAAACATCACTAAAGTGTCACAATAAATCGTTTTTTTTAACAGTATCTAAGAAGACATCAGTAATCTCGATCGTTGGTTCAAAAAGACAGAGTCACAGAGTCACATGACGTCCAGAGCTCTATAGGATGGTCGTTGTTGGACGTTGGTATTTCATACTCTACGAGTATGACTGTACTGTGTTTATTAAATGTAACACCTAAAAAGACAGAAGTGCTAAAGAAACCTGTAAAAACTACCTTAACTCATAAGTGGGGAATTACAGTGTCACAACACTGACACAAAGAGGCGCTCCTCATTCACATTCCTTTTAGGGAAGAAATACCACGTGATACCAACTCGACCTTGAATGTTGTTTTCTCTGCTCATACGAGAAGTGTCCAAAAGTCTGTCTCAGTCCAACTGTGTGTCAGCCAAGCATTTCGCCTCCTCCATTTTCTTCCTCCAAGTGCAGGAACACACAGCATGAGAGTATTCTGTGTGTGCACAGACCTTCATACAAGCACAGGTAATAACGATGACGCCGAGGCCTCCGGACCACGTTCACTCTCTCACATTTCAGGCGACACCGTCCGTGTCCACGTCTCATGTTGAACGGCACGTGCCGTTACATTTCTGTGCCGGCGTGCGCCTGCGCCTGCGTCGTCTCAGTCACATTTCCCTGAGACGATCTTTTTTCCTGGGAACATAATCAAGTTGTTCTTCCCCAAATTAAATCTGTAGCTAGTTTGTGACCTGAAATGCGCCCTCATCCCCTCAGCAATACTCACTGCTCAGTGCTGAACGCTGCCCCCCCCCCACACACACACACATACACAGACTACTCTGTACAGAAAATTATATTCTGATAGGTCCTGCAGTGATGTGTGCGGGCAGCAGAGTAACAAGAACCAGCTGCTCCCCTCTTCGTCCTTGTTTCCTTAATTTCTGTTTTGTCCTTTAATCCCAATTGTCATTATTATTATTGTTATTCTTATTATCATCAATGTGCCTCTCTCTCCTTCTACCTGTGCCAGCATAAACAACAACAACAACAACCAAGATGATGCTGAAGAAAGAAAATAAAACACAGACCTCCCTTTTTTTGCACACACACACACACAAAACTGGCAGCCATACAAGCTTATAAACACGCACAGACACAAAGACAAAATAGATGACTACACATGGACAGAAACAGAAGATGGACGCCTACACATGCAGACACTGAGGTGTAGTTAAAACAAACTACACACACACACACAAAGTAGACATGCACACTCACACATGGCTGCTAATGAAGGTTGTTCCCAGTCAAAATGAGGGAGCAGGATTCCCTCACTGACTGATGACTCATCGAGGCAATAGCTGTCGCTGTTTGTGCATCATTACTTGCTCTGCCGTGTTACCATTATTGCCACTCTGCTGCAGACGCAGCCACCTTCAGAGCTTTAAGATCACCAAGTGAGCGGTCTTAACGCTGGTGTAGGCGCACGTTGGCATCCTAATGAGTCGTACGCCACATCCTGACATCTGGCACAAGGACAAAAGGACGCTACGTGTACCGCAGCAGCATCAGCAGCAGCGCAGCCCTCTACGATCCCTGACTTCAAATCATGAACAACAACAGAGATGGAATTAGTTGTAAAACAATGGGGTTGCAAATTTTGTGCGTTTTCCTTAACCGATACTTGTACAGAGTCACCTTATTATTATTGTTACTTGTTAACGCAAATAAAAACAATGTATATGTTCATTTGAAACCTGCAGTGCCCCACAGGAAGTGCTGGGGGCAGTATCGCTTCCTTGTGTGACTGCATTCACAAATGAAAAAGAACATATAATGGAAAGTAAGCAGAGGGCAGGAAAAGTGAGAAAGTATGGTAGCGTTTCAGCTAAAATGAATGTGTTCATACTAGAGTTCATTTGGAATAGTAAACGTCCTGTTTCCTTAGAGATGCTGTACGGACGAGCTAGGCTAACGTAGTGTCAAAAGGTTTCAGTCGTCGTTAAAATGGTAGAATAATATTTAAAACAATCGGTGGAATAGTTGTTTACATAAATAATATTTTTGGACACATTTAATTAACAAAAGTATTTTAATCATTAATACATTTGTATTCAAATTCAAATATTGTACGTCAGCTTTCATTCAGCTTCGTCTGTACACTGTTCAGTTGACTTAAACGTGTCTCTGTGAGACGTGCGCTCACTGTTGACATACTGCGCAGCTTTGTTTGCATAGTGGGACTAACAAGGAGATGGCCAGCTCCGGCTCCGATGTTTGGAAAAGGTGTACACCGCTAAACTCGTTTTTTTTGCGTTGTTGTTGTTGTTTTTAAATAGATGCCAGTTCGTGTTTCCTGTGCATAAATCTCGCAAGACTATGGAAATCACCTGTTAGCTTTGGTAACGCTCACAGCTAAACTAAGAGCTGAGTTTGCACAAGTTGTTCAATTACTTCAGTTACAGTTACTACCATTTATGGTGTTGAACCAGAAAAACTTCCACATGCCGTCTTTCACGTGCTTTTGTCTTCTTCTGATGATTAAAGAGGACAGGGATGCAGTAAAAGTTGCATTCACAGCACCCTCTGTTGGACAACTTGTTAATTACTTTAAAATGTGTGGTTAGTGATTCAAGGATAGATATTTTGCACTTAAAACAGGTTACGATTTTAAATTTTCCTCTACAACTGTACTATAGAGTTGCACTGTGTGGTCAGATTAAATAAGAAGTGCATTAATGTAACTAATTTGTAGTTTTTTGTAAATATGAAAATATTTCTAATGATGCACCAGGTTAAAAAAAAAATCCAGCTTTTATACAACTTGCAGCATAAATTCTGAGAAAATCATTTTTAAAAGCAAGCTAAGTTGGTATGGAAATTAGGGCCGCAGTGATTAATCAATTAGTTGATTTTTAGTCGATTACTAAATTTAATTTTTTTCTTATATAAAAACAAACTCAAACTAGTTTCTGGTTTATTTGTTCAAAGAATTCATTTTACCTGATTAATTTTGGTTTATGGACATCAATAAATAAGAAAATACTTTTCAGTTGCAATGAAAACTGAAATATCTCTAAGTGAATTGATATGAACTCAAATGAAATCCAGTTGAATCTTAAATTGACCGTGTGAATCATCAGAAATGAGGAATCCAGCAGACCCAGCCCTACAGCGCTAAGTTGTTCATCTTAATAATGTCTTAAAGTTCATAATAAATTTCATAATAAATAATATGCTTGTTAAACAAGGAGATGGTCAGCTGTGGCTCTAATGTTTGGAAAAGGTGCACACCGCAGTGTGGTTCATCTTATTAATTGGTCCTTAATTTCACCCAGAATAGATCTCATCTGAAATGCACAAAAAATGTTATATTTATCAACACCCATAGGCTAATGAAACAAGGAGAGATGTTTAGCTCTTGCTCTAATATTTGGAGAAGGTGTGCATCACACTGTTTTATTAAATTATTAAACTTCACCCAGAAAAGAGATCTAGAGCTAGTGCTCGGAAAACTGCAAAAGATATGCATATCTATCAACCCCCATAGGCTTTTTCCTGAGTAGTAAGGTGTAAAGTAACTTGTTCTGCTGATTACTTTGTTTGCTTAACATGGTGCTACTGTTTGGACACAAGTAGTCGTTAATCAGGTGTCATTCTCTTTTCTTCAAGCCCTGCTTAACCATTTATGTTTGGCCACACTCTTCAGTGAGTGCTCTACCTATCAGTATTTTTTGTTTTATAATTTTTATCGGGGCTTAAGCACTGCAAAGTGCTGCAAAGGCAGATTATTATTTTCTTTACTATGTTACTAGAAAGAGAGCCTTTTTGGACGTTTAAAATTGCATGAAAACCCACAAAACTTTGCCCAAACTTATGAAATGATGAAAACTTTTGTATTCTATTGTTGGACATTGTTTCTGCTGCAAATCAATAAAAGTGGACACCATGGGAGAAGTGGCTTTCACAAGTTGATCTTAAGATGTGTCAGCACTTTCGATCCTTAAAGTTCAGGGAATTGGTCCTGGAAAGTCCTTTGATGTCAGCCAAGGTGTGGGCACCCTGTTGGTCATTTAGATTCTTGTAGTTTTTTCGACATCTCTAGACAGACACTTTTCCCAAAGGACAGTGAGGACATGGTCAAAGTTGCTTGGGGTCTCTCCCTCCTTCTCCCTCTGTCTCCCTCCCTCTTTGGTTCACTTCCTGATCCTCTTTGTCTCTTTCCTAGATGTCATCCACAGATCATACGCAGGCGGCTCCTCTAAACTAAGTGGTGTAGTTGCCGCGGCTACTGATGAGCACAGCCTCACTGCGGCTGAGTATCTCACTCTGTCGCATGTTTCACAGACACAACAGGTCCTGTACCTGTTTCATAGTCAAAGTACTCTGGCTTATCTAGTTCCTTATTCCATCCATTTTTTCCCCAACACGGCTTTTATTGTGAAATCTTTGCAGGAAACAGCAGATGTGTTGCTTCACACTGAAGACTCCTGGCATTTCATTTTTGTGTATAGGAGTGGATTTAGGTGTTTTAAAGGTCCATTAATTGTGGCGAGTTTCAAGGCCAAACCCTATGTGAAACAGAGGTGCATGGGATGCAAGGCAAGGGGAAGTTATAGCCGAAACAATCAAGTGGATGATTTCATTAAAAGGTGACTTCAAAATACGTATTTGTTTTAGCTAATAGTTGCTGTCAGCTTCCAGCTGCGAGACACGGTATTCAACTTCATCTAGCACCATTCTTTTTCTTTCATATTAACATATTCATATTATTCTTCAGTGGCCTTCAGTGACCACTGCCACGGTGCCAAGACGCTAACCTTGATTAGCTTTTATGTGCTAGTACATGTCGCATTCATTAGCTGTGTCACCATTAGCAGTCTGTTTCACTGCTCTAGTTTCCACGATGCAGAAACCGCCAGGTTAATTAGTAAAACTACTTAAAAAGAAGTACTTAAAATTTTTAGCAAAATCGTTCAAATTAAACGTGGCTGTGACGAATTCAGCTAGGCGACCATCTTACTCTGAAAACCCCCAGGAGTTTTTATGGGTTTAAAAGGTTTTGGAAACATTTTGGCCAATGTAAGTACACTACTCATTATTATTTTAGATATTTTAACTCACAGATGTTACATATTCTATCCTCAACACAGCAGGAGAGTTGGACAGTGTGGATGATCCTGGTGGGATCTAATCCATGGCCAGTAGGGGGCTCGTTTAGTTTTAAAGGTCCCAACAGCTAAACTCTCTCTCTCTCTCTCTCACTCTCTGTGTGTCTTCACTTTATTGCTTTTTGGTCTTTAAGGCAGTTCACGAGTGATGATTCATCACTAACACACACGCACACACATACACATAGCTGTGAGCTTGGTAGCGGCCATTCCCACCTCCGGCTTCATAGAACCCGCTGACGTTCCAGAAACCTCCTTCTGCACTGGGGATCATCACAGTCTCAAATTTTAGCTCTGCTGCTTTTACTCTCACACCGACACGCACACTCATGTTTGCACTTCTGTTAAAGTGAGGACCCTCATTGACATAATACATTGACATAATACATTCCTTAGCCCCTTACCTTAACCTTAACCATCACAGCTACGGGGGTTGGACAATGAAACTGAAACACTGGCCAATTTAGTGTTGGAGGTTTCATGGGTAAATTTGACCAGCCTGGTGGCCAATCTTTATTGATTGCTCATTGCACCAGTAAGAGCAGAGTGTGAAGGTTCAATTAGCCGAGTAACAGCACAGTTTTGCTTAAAATATTGCAATGCACACAACATTATGGGTGACATATCAGAGTTCAAAAGAGGACAAATTGTTGGTGCACGTCTTGTTGGCGCATCTGTGACCAAGACAGCAGGTCTTTGTGATCAAGAGCCACGGTATACTAACCATAAAACCAGATCTTCACCCTGAAAAAGCCATTTAAATGGGTGACAGAAGGTGAGGACCAGCCAGAATGTCCTCCCTTTCCCAAAATGTCCTCACTGTGTAGGGTTTTTACAGTTTTTGGTCCTCAATCGGCAACAAATACAAGAACACACGCACACCTCTTTGTCCACATACGTGGTGTAACGCCTGTACATTTTGATGCCAGTTAGCCAATTCACACACATTCATATGATAATTGTTGTGTATAAACACAGCATTTCTCTAATAAACACACACCTGGTGGAGAGTTGAGATGAGTTTATATACGAAGTGAATGCAATAGCATGTGTAAGTCCCCTCGTTTGCCTGAAATATATGAAGTTGAGCAACAAATGTATCACAAAAGCCATTTATCACTGACATTTGGACAGAACTGGTGAATACAAATCGCTCTGCTTCTTTTCTGGAAGAGAGAATGGACAAACCATGGATCTTCTTTACATGCACGATTGGAAATTTTCTTTTTCGCTTGGTTTTAATACAGTAAAGTTGCAACTAATGATTATTTTTTATTATCAATTAATCTGTTATTGTCTTGTTGAAGCAATTGGTATATTTGGCCCCACTCGAATTTAATAGCTTTTATCAGAAGTCACAGTTTGTGTTGTTTTTATATTTACTGACTATATTTGCTCTTAGCAAAGAAAAATCTAAAAGAAAATGCTCCACAGGTTGAAGAACCAGTAAACAGGATGTGAGTTTTAACGATTTTTCCTGTAGCAGGAACTGAAGTCAGTAAAAAAATTGGGTCATCCGTTGTCTCTCTTTTCATTAGACGCTCATTTTAACAGAAAGGGAGCTCACACTGGCTGTGTTCACTGTGCATCTTCCACTCTGCCTTATACAGTAAAATTATCACAGTTTCAGCATCTATATGTTGCATATATCACAAACACAGCACGTCCTGTTTCAAAGTAAAAGCACTCTAGTGTTTCAGTTTCCTGATTCCATTCATTTCTTTTACCCTACATAAGATTTTACTGTGAAATTTGTACAGAAACAATGGATTTGCGGCTCCACACTGAGGATTCCTGGTATTTGGTTGAATCCAGCTCTTTTTTTTTTTGGCCCATATATTGAGGCCATTTTCTTTTCCATCTGATAAAATATAACTATTTAATGAAAACCAATAACACAAAGCCTTGCTTGAGTTACCAGTTATTATCATCTGTCTCTCTAGTCTACATTTTAAGACAAATATATATAATATTTTCAAAAAAAAAAAAAATAAATAAATTGTGATATTCAAGAATAGAGAATGTGAGTGACCTGTAAAACTCACTCCTGTACAGCTCATGTTATTTATTTTTTTAATGTGCTCTGATGGAGAGCAGCATCATTCCTTGTGACTTATTATGATCTTATTAAATGATTTATTTTTCACAAAAAAATATGTATTCCATCTGTGATGAAGGCAACAGCTGTTTAAGAATTCTGAAAAAACAAAATAAAACCTTTTTCCCCAGTCATTACAATATTAGTGTGGAATGAAATTATTTGGCCAGGGATTTTTATGTTGTCCCACAGTTTTGTTTTGAGGACAAAACAAGACATTCAACATTTCGAGGGTTGGGGAAACACCAGCCAACATTTTGTCCACATTTTCTGGCGTTTTACGCACCAAACATGTACTCCATTATTTGGCCTACTTCTAATTTAAAAGCATGTTTGATGATTTTCAAAGTGTAGGACACAGCAGAAGCTCCACCCGTCTCCGGTGTGAAACTGGCCTCACTGCGTTGGCGTTTTTGAGGTCGCCGTGTCAGAAACAGTTGAGCGCAGCATGTGGCGTTGACAGGTTCCATGATGCCACTTAACGTGTCGTCCTTCAGGTTCTTCTGGTACAAAAGTGGCTGCTCAGACTCCCTGGTGAAAAACAAGTAAATAACACCAGCTCCCAATGCCAACGTAGAGAACATGTTCCTGTTCATTTCCTCAAACCCCTGAGAGGTAACATCTACCAAGATTTGAGTGGAAAATTGCTGTGGTTGAAATGAATAGTTGTAGATGAGGTAATGTTATGCCGTCCTGTCTGAAACATGAAAGCCGTTTCTCTGTTTGTAACAGATGTCTTGCACTAGATTCTTGTTTCTTGCAATGGCAGCAGCTATAATTAGAGTTGTGAACTGAGTTAAATATTTATGTGTACATAACTTCCTTTCCCCTCGCTCGTTATGTTTTGACAGCGAGCGCCCACGCTCTCCTCTAACTCGTCCATCTTCACGTGTTTCCTCCGCGAATGCTGGCTCATGTTAGTGTCCAGTTTCTACATGACGTACTCGGAGTTTGGTGTTTTTGTTAAGCCGAGAATGTTGCATTAAACACAGGTTTTTGCCAGAATAATTCAAATCAGTGTCAACTTTGGAGATGTGTAGTTGGGGCGCCAACTCAACTTTTCTCTCGCCGCTTTGAAAGCCTTGTTCGTTTTGGCCAAAGCACGCGCGGCTCCACAAAGCCACAGTTTTAGCATTACCTCAGCACCAAACATCAGCCAGATTTTTCCCACCACAGGAGTTAATGGAAGAAGAAAACCGGGGGGGATTTGAGCGGATGATGTATCACTGTTGTATTTGAAGATTATTCCCCAGTCACGGCATATGGGCAGTTACGAGTGACAACACCAAGTGCACAGGTTAAGTGAACATTTATGACTGGAGTTTAATTTTAACTCGAAGTGTTTGCTTGTTGGCGGTAAAGTTAACCGGAGGCGGTTGGTTTCACAACTGGTCGGGCAGGTCTTAAACGATGTTTGACGGACAAAAAAAAAAAAACAAAAAAAAAAACCAAGCCTCTAGCAACAGTTCAAGTATGTTACAAAGTACGCTTTGTCTACATGGTATTTCAGGAATGCTGCGTAGACCATAACTCAGCAATGACAACATGCACTTGAACCCCTTCAGTCTTCATCACATGCACTGTTATCACTGTGGACAGGCGTTTAAACTGACACTGGACTACAGTCGGGTCAGTTCAACACTATTTGTAGAAGTCGACCCGTGTGGGTTTTTTTCTGTAACTCTGTTTTCAGTGAATTTTCAGTGAGATCGGGACCGATAATGGTCGATAATTTTGGCCCATATATTAGGCCGGTTCTCACTCTTCTTTTCCCCGCCATCTGGTAAAATATAAATGTTGTAATAATAACAAATAAAACAAACACAACTCAAATGATCTACCTCTCCAGTTTACATTTTATATCTGCACTGCGGTGCAATGTCATACGGTATTTTTGCTAAAAATGATGTATAAACGAAACTTTAAAATATTAACTACATGATACAGGGCATCAAAAACAAAAAAAGAGTTTTAGTGACATTTATCAAGTTTCCAAGAACAAAAAAGCCCATTCTGTAACAATTGGCAGATAAATAAGTGATATAATATAGATAAATAAGTGATGCCTTAAGGGCATTAAACATGCTTAAGGGCCGTTGCTAGACATTTGGGTGCCCTAAACCTAACCGCTTTATTGTTGTTTTTTACAGCAAATGTGTTTTTTTTGTGTCACTTATATCTATTAACATGCTTTATATATTTTTTATTATGATTACGGTGTTTTGGTTTTTGGTTGCAGCCAAACATTTTCATTTTCGTACATCTCTCGTCAAAACTGATCAAAACTGAAACTGTACTAAATAATACTATTTCTTTTATAGTAGCCAAAGTTCCTTTTTAATAATTTACACTTTTTACTGAGCTTAACTGACACAACCACCACCTCAGTCTCACCCAGGCTTAATGAGAAGTGAATTCTGCGCCGAGCGTGAATCTACCCATGATGCTTTAACACGTCTCCTTAAATACCTGCAGGTGACAAACGACTACTGCTGTGTTTTTCAGGTTGTCAACTCACATTTAACATTTACCGCAACACTGGTTGTAGTGATGCTCTGAGTGTTTAACAGGCACGCAGCTATCGTGACACCTGCGTTTTTCAGGTTTGTGGCGAATGAGAACGCCCTGCATTATCCTCCAGGGAGAACAGCACCCTTGCTTGGTGAGTGACGCATTTGCTCCCTCACAGCGCAACGGTTCTTATGCAAAGCAAGCCCATTGGCCATACCACACAGACACACACAGGGCTGTTATATATGCAGGCTTATGCAAATGATTGACCTTTCATAGAGCATCTACATCAGGGTGGGAAATTAATTCCAGTCTCTGTGTCTGGAGATTTAAAAAGTCAACCAAATTGGTCATTATTACATTTGTAGGTATTGTTCTCTTGATTGTAGTTTGAAAAATGTATTAAAATTAAGCAATTTTCTGGAGATATGTGGGGGAAAACCCATATTTTTTTGTTATTTATTGCCATTAGGGCTGATTAATCGATTAATACTTTAATCGTTTTCAGTAAACAAGTTTTCAGATTTTACAGCTTCTTGTGAATTTTTGTCTTTTTTTCCATAAAAAATAAATCATTAACACTGATTAATTTTGGTTTGTGGACAAAAAACAACATTTCAACATTTTCAGACATTTTATGGACTGAAGTACTCGATTAATTGAGACATTAAATTACAGATTAAACGATTATGAACATATTCCCTAGTTGCAGCCTTATAGTACAAAGCACTGTTTTGCTTTGTGGTTTTTAATGAAAATCTAAATATTATTAAAGAAATGGACAATAGCTGCAAGTTGGTTCCACCAACTCCTCATTTTATTATTCCCTTAAGTGGTGGTTAACGGTGGAATTGTGTTTAACATCAAAACACAGTATTAATTACAGCAGTAAATATTAAATAAGAACAATAAGAACAAAGCTGAGCTACGGGTAAAGTTTAAATAATGTTTACTGGCACAGTTTGGGGCTTGAGAGTTGACACATTTTGTGTGACATAACTTGTTTATTCTGTGTCAAACCAGACAGAAATGTGGTTTCATCACCTTTAAGCACAAACGTGAAGCGGAAACCAAACAAGACAACAATTCCGATCGCCCCACGCTGCTTCCCAACGTCATCAATTCTAATGTATTTTAACAGTTAACTCTATAATATCTTTACAATATGTGTTTGCTGCTTTATCTCACAGTGAGACAGCCATTTCTCCTTGCAAATTGGCAACAAAAGCCCATAGAGAAAATCAGCATTTTTTAGCTTGCAGGAACGTGGAGCTGCTGGTGTTCTGCTGCCTTGTTTGTTCACTTTGTACCTTTTAGGTTAATCCAAGCAGATAATTTCAAACAAAGAAGTCACAGAATAACACACTTGAACATACTGACACGTGCAGCAGTGGCTCAACAACTCCTGAGTGCCCTCGTGTAAAAATCTGTGATTTTCTAAAATGTTCCGAAACTTCAGTCATCTGTCAGGAAAAAAAGGCTGTTTCACAATGAGATAAAATGGCAAACATATGTTTAAGATGTCAGACTTAAGCAGACATATTCATTCTGTGACTCTATAATATCATGTGTTTTTTTCCCCCTGTGTCCCTGCTGTCAATACCATACACAGGCACACTTAAAAAACCCTGTCGCTTTAAGAATAGTCATTTTTAATGGGCTAAAATATTACATGGAATTCTGAATCTGTGAGAAACAAATGCCGATGTCCTCCAATCTTCCCCTCATAGATGAATACATCAAAAGAAAATAAGATTAACATAGATTTTGTTTTCAATCTGCAAGTTTTTATCAAACTTTGTTGGAGAAAGTTTCCTTTCACCAAATTAAATTAACATGATTGGTGATTTCAGTCATGAGCACATGTGCATCAATTCCATTTTCACATATAGCTTTCCAACGTGTACATCGGGGGAAAAAAATAACACGTATGAACACCTCCATCCTTTTATGTGAGGACACATTCAGATACTCCCAGATACTGGAGCTGGAGAGGGCCATTAAGACGCCACTTACTCCTCCTTATACCAGAGGCTTTATCCACATATTTCACTTATTTTCACTTTGTACAACCTCACTGGAGACACCGGTCCCTTCTCAAACGCTGTATATTCCAATAAACATACTGTATATTGTATGTTTATTACAATTCCTAAGACACAATATTTCAATAATCATATATGCAGGCGAAAATGAAGGGATTGCAAAATTGACGTTTTCACTCGATGTGCGAAATATCCCTCACATCTGTGTCTATTTTTGTATGAAGTGAAAGGAGCGGAGGTACTTCAGTAACCATACATTAAGCAATTTCTGTGTGCATTTGTGTGCTCTTACTGTCCATCCCACATACTATTTTGAGCCCATGAAAATGAAAAAAATAGGCTGGCCCTGGCCTTGTTTGATTCTATATAACTTCTTTTGCATTATGTCAGTTATTAACAAATGCAATTAACAAAATGTATTTGCAGAAAAATGATTGATTTCTGTTTTGGTTTTTTTTTGTGATGTCTGCAAATGTGATGTTTCTCATGTAGGATTTTGTCTTTATTTTGTGTATGTTTATAGAGAAGATACAATAATGAAACACTGTGAGTTTACAGATCGTATTAAGTACATTAACAGGCTTTAAAAGGAGATATAAATAGATTTAAATAGGTTGGTGGTGCAGCAGCATAAATACCTTATTAATAACTAACTTGTTATAATTAGTAAAAACTATAAATTGCTCATCCAAATTTTTTTAGTGTTTGATCACTCTAACCAACTATTATTTTCATAACGTCATTCTGTTGATTTTTCTCCATTAAATGATTAGTTTGATCCATAAAATGTTGATCGGTGTTTCCTGAATCTCAAAACGATGACGATTGTTCTCAAACATCTTGTTTTGTCCACGAGCCAAAATTATTCTCCTTTAACGAGTTCTTTGTCATATGGAGCAGAGACAGATTATCCAAGAATCGGTGTATCGCGATATTATCGCGGACCGCGTATCGCTTATCATATCGTGAGGTAACCCTGTGATTCTCCACCCCTACTATTAAGTCTGATAGTTTTGCGTGACAGGACACAACATATACATGATTTTACGCTGTTTGTGTTGACAAAGACCAAACAGACGCTGAGCAACAATAATGAGAGTGAGAATAAAGACGGATCCATTCCATTCAGTGTTTGTCACAACCGTGGACATGTTTAAATGAGGGCAGAGTTTAGTTGACGTTTAAGTAGTTAAGTCACTCTGACGAAGCCTCGTGCCGATGAGCACTGTTCAGTTTTTCTGAAGGGGAAAAAAGACTCCGATGTGTCAAGAGCAACAGAGTGTGAGGAGGTGTGTCGTGACATGAGGTCTGCCCTGCCGCCCTCAGGCCCCGCCATAGGCTGCTGAGTGGTGGGCCGGAGTAAAGGAATGGACCGAGGAGGAGGAGGAGGAGGAGCAGCTGAGGGGAAGGCACTAGGACCCAGCGGCTGAACGGTGAGCAGGCAGGCAGTGTGGGGCTGAGTCACTGCATGTGTCTGAGAGGCAGTCAGAAACAGAGCAGAGCAAGGGAGCAGAGGTGATCTCACACTCATCAGCACAGGATAACACAACCATGATGGGTTGACTTGGGGGGGAGCAGGAGGAGGTTGTTGGAGAGAGGAAGTGTGCGTTCGCCAACACTTGCTCAGCCATGGAGACCAACAAAGTTCTTCATTTCGTGCCTTCGGGTAAGTGGATCGAAGCTCTGTGAGGGAGCTGCTCCTCCTCAGATGTGCACGACAGCAGCAGCAGCAGCTGAAGCTGAAGCTGAAGCAGCAGCAGCAGCAGCAGCAGCAGCAGCAGCGTTCACTGGGAGAACCTTGGGGTTCCCTGTACCACCCCGTGAAACCTGAGAACCTCCCTGTGCAAAACATGTGCAGCCCACCTCCACTTCACTTCCACTGTGAGGAAGGGCAGATGTTTGGCTGTGCATGTGTTCTACTGTACATATTTGCTGTGCGTGTGTGCGTGTGTGCGTGTGCGCGCGTGTGTTTTCCCTCTCTTTCTGCATACTTAGGAATGTGTTTGTGACAGAAACTCCGTCTTTATTTCCGTTCTCTGGGGAGGTGGGGTTGTACAAGCCCTCACACAAATACAGACCCTTTTTTGTTTTTTTTCAGATTTTTTTTTATTTTTTTCACCGAGAACTCTACCGTGTTTTTTTTTTCACCCCCCCCCCCCCCTTTTTTTTCCCCCCCCCCCCCCCCCCCCTTCTGGTTTTCTACATCTTCTTCTTGTTTATGCCTGGTATGCGACGGCAGAGGTTCTTGCGTCGTAATTCTCCGGTTGAGGAACCGAATGTGGAGGAAACACAGATTGTCAGTATACCTGTCGAGCAGGGACAGCTGGAATGCAGGAGAACGCCCGGGCTTTTTAACGCACTTTCTCATGTGTTGCACTGCACAGCGCAGAAACCAAGTGTGTGTGTGTGTGGACGTGCACATGTATGTGCACATACTGTCATGTGAATGTGTTTGAATGCATGAGACATTTAGAATGGGGGCGGGGGTAAAAAAAAAAAAAAAAAGAGCGTCATCAGCATCTGTGTGAGCCTTTGTTTTTCTTTTTTCTTTTTTTTTTTTGGGGATTTGTTTATGTGTGTGTGTGTGAGACGGAGAAGGACAGACAGACCAGTGTTGGTGACAGCCACAGGGGGAGCAGCGACTTCTCCCCTCACTCAAAGTCCTCCAGGAGCCCACAGCCCATTCGGAGGTGTGATGCGGCTGCCTCCTCACTTTCATTTTTGTCAGAGAAAACAGATCAGGACGCTCCACATCAGTGTGTTTGTGCGTGTACGTTTGGACACTGTATGGAATATTGCAAGGATGGAAATATTTACAGAGACTGAGTGTGTGTGTAGATGGGGAAAATGTGCACATTTCGAGGTGTTTGTGTCGGGTTTTGTCCATTCGGGCTGTGTGTGTGTGTGTGTGTCAAAAGCTGTGCACACTAACTACGTTTCCAAGTGTGTGTGTGTGTGTGTGTGTGTGTGTCAGGGCGTAATGGACACTGCCGTGGCTCGTCCTCTGGAGAGTGTCATTTGCATTGGTTGTCTCAGGAGGAGCTGATCAGAGGCAGCGAGGTGCACGTCTGATCCTCGCAGCAGAGCAGTCAGTGCACGGTTATTGTGTGGGAACACAAAGGTGTGTTATACACCAGAGGAGGAGGAGGTTGAGGTGCGAGTGGTGGCTAATCCAGTCTAATCCTTTTAATTACATTCACTTCCATAGCTTTATTTTACTTGTTTATTTATATTTGGCCTTGGAAGTTAACCTTGGCTTTAAAGTAGAACAATGTATATTTTTACTTTAGCCTGTAACTAAAAGGGTTAGATTGAGCTTGACCGATGCCGATGATCGATAATTAATGCTGATATTTTGGGCCCTTTTCCTCCATCTGATAAAACATGACTGTTTTTTTTTTGTATTGTTTGTTATCAGTAAGGGTTTGTCTTAAATATACAGTACTTTTAATAAAAAATAACTTTAATGAAAACAAATAATACGAAAACATTTCTTTAGTATCTGTCTCTCCAATCTACATTTCAAGACTGTGCTGCAGCTACTAAAAATAATGTGTAAATTAAGTATTAAATATCAAAATACATACATAAATGAATGTTTGCATGGAAAAATAAAGTTTTGATTTGATTTAGCAATATTTATCAAGTTTCGTAAAATAAGAAAATACATTTGTAAAAATTGGCTAGTTATTAAATAATAATAATAATGGACCAGTGACCCATGTTTCCCAAAAAATGAATGATTTAGATAAAATATCCGCTTGCGTTTTGTTTCTGTGGTGCTTTAGTTCAGTATTTAACATCGTTGATTTAAAACAAGATGGCGCATTAACACTTGATACCATTAACGTGTTAACTACCAAACTCTAGGAATGACATTTTTTGTCTTTAAACTGGGTTAAAGTATGGAACAATCACAAAGATAAAGTTTAAATTGCAGCCTTTACAACTTGCTACTTGTGTTAAGCTGCAATTTTGATTTAAATAATTGAGCATTGAGTCCACAAAAAGCCCTGCTGTTGATGGCTGCCGTATGATGCCGATTTTTCATTATATTATTATCAGAACAAATGCACGTATACATTTTTAATAAAAAAAGTAATGTATAAACTAAATATAAAACTGGTCAAAATATTTAGTCAGTTGTGTAATAACTGGAGATGGGATTGATTATAAAAGTCAATCAGTTACTGTTACTATTTGTGATAGATAATAAACATACACAACAGATGTTTTATCAACGATTGCATTTATAAAAACAAATCTTTCTACTCCAGTAATGACTTGTACGTCTTGGTACATCTATTATCAGTAGGTGGCAGCAGCAGCAGGAGCAGCAGCAGCGACTATTTAGTCAGCAAACTTCATGTGTGTTTGCAGAAGAGGAAATTTCCGAGGTTTCTTGAATGCATCTTGAAGCTGCTCCTGTTAGCTCAACACGCTGCGAACTAGGAGTGGGAATCGCAGGATACCTCACGATACGATACGCGGCACATGGTCCACGATACCAATAAATATCACGATAAAACGATTCTGTGATAGATCGATTATCGTATTGCACGATGAAGGAGGACGATATAAGACCAAACTGATATTTTTGACCCACTCCTACTGTGAACCCTGCATTACTTTGACTAGCTCTCATGCACTAGATTTGAATATTCAGCAAATAATGCCATCACATATCGTAATAGCATTTTTGCTAGAAATATCCATCCCGAGTAATTATTGACCTGTATGGATATTAATACGATTTTTTAAAAATCATTCTGATTATTCAGCGAAGCAAATACAGTAATTGGTCAAATTCATTAAGGAGGTTATAGATTTGGGGTAGTTACGTAATAAAACCAACTAGTTGTTTTAGGAGCTGTGAAGTAATTCTGAAAATATCAGTATTTGGCACTGGTCTGGTAATTCATTGTTTATTGAATTGGCAAACCAATATTTTGTCTTAAAATATCCTGAAGAAATCACATTTCACATTTGAGTGAAAATCTTAGCGTTATTTTATTTCCTCCTGATGTTCTCCCACTAATAACCAGCAGCACACAGTAGTGCAATGACATGACAGGAACACGTCCGTCACTTTCATTCACGCGAAGCTGCTCGCACGGACGGCGCGTCGCTGATGCTTTCATCTGCGAGCGTCGGAGAACCTTCCTCGCCGCTGCATGTTTGTGAGTAATCTTGCAGATTGTGTCATTATCAGTGTGGCGAGCTGCTGGCAGGTGAAGGAGCAGCTGATGCTGAGGGAGGAGGAGGAGGAGGAGGTCAGGGAGAGCCGGGATTCATTTTGTGGATGTGTAAATTACCGCAGAGCCCCCGCGTATAATTACTGCATGTGATAATACTGCAGAGACTTTATATTTGTTTGTTTACTCGCAGGGATGTCGGTTCATTCACCTCTCACAGTGGATCACGGTGACAAATCCCTGCAACTTGTAACAGCACGTAAACAAATTTACAAACATCTATGACCCTCGTGATTAATTTCAACTAATGAGAATATTCATAATCAGTTCATCTGTGGATTAATCACTTAGTTGTTTGGTCCACAAAATGTTGAGCAGCGTTTCCCAAACCTGGAAATGATGATGTTCCCAAAGGTCTTGTTTTGCCCACAAATGATACAAAATATTCATACTTAAGAAGCAGAAAAATAAAAAAAAAAAACGATCAAAATAGTTTGAATAGTTAATTATTGCAGCCATAGATTAACTACATTTATACTTTATCTGGTGTTGTTGACTCACTGGTCAACATCACCCTCATCCATCAAATTTCACCGCACAAATTCTATTCTATGACATTTAAATAAATAAACGGAAAAAATTTAAGAAAAAATTTTTTTTTCAAATAATCAAAATTTCACACCTTAAACTAATAACCTACTACTCCGCAGATGAGTTTCTGTAAGACTAAAACAGAAGGTGTTAATTTTCGAATGTAGAATTTAGTGGCATCTATGGGTGAAGCTGCGTATTGCATACAACTCAATTACCTTCTGTTTCACACTCCTTCACACAATTACAAAAGCCTTCTGGTTGCTAAAAAAAAACACAAAATGGCAGTACAAAATAAAAGAGGACCCACTATCTGTGTGAAATAAAAGGCTTATTCTACGATGAAGCAAACACAATTAGCACTGAAATTTCAGGTGACCTTTAAGAAACAAAAAAACTCTATCAAATATTAATATTTTAGGATCTGAAACAAGGAAATTGGTTCCAGCAGCCACATGTGGAGGATAAAGCGGTAGGTGATTAATGAATGAATGAATACAAGGAAATGTGGCGTATTTTAGCTTGAAAAATTGCACAAATATGTCCATTTTTTTTTTGTTGATCCATTGATTCGTTTACGTTTGGTAACACTGACTTTCAAGAGCCGATCCGTTTTATCCTGCTCTGTAAAGACAAAAATCCGGATGACTCCACTTAAATCACCATCGCTGCTTCTTAGTTAAACCCTTCCGATTTAATAAAATCACAGTGACACAGAGCTGGAACCTCCCGGCGACGCGGTGGTGCAGTGGCGGCTTGTCGGTCTTCAGGTGTGACAGACAGACAGTCTGATAATCAGCGCGGCAGCCGTGACCTGCCGAGCCAGGAAGCAGCGGCATGGCCGACACACTGTCGTACCGTGTGTGTGTGTGTGTGTGTTAGTACTTTGACCATGTGGAAGTGGAGGTGTGTGTGTGTGAGAAAGATGGATGACGTGTGTGTGACAGTGATCTCTGATCAGTATTCACCGCTGGCAACAGATCTCAGAAGCTCCAGCCTCTGAGCACAGCCATCTGGGCAGAGGAGAAACACACATGAACACACACACCAATAATTATACAGGAACACACACAGGTTTGTGTAGCAAATCTTCTCAGGACTCTGCATTCGTTTGGACAGTAAATCACTAACCTTAATCATAACCACAATCCAAAACTGAGTCCTAAACGTTATTAACCAGTCCAGAAACAAGGATCTGCCTCATTAGGACCAGGTTTTGGTCTCCATGATGACTACCAGTCTTGACAAGGTCAGCATTATGACAGAAAAGGTCATAATGAGATAAGAGATATAGGCACAAATACACACACATGGTTTCCATGACTTCAGAGGACATTGCATTGACTTACATTCATTTCCTGGAGACTGACTCTAACCTTAACCATAAATACTAGTGTCCTAATCCTAACCTTAACCTAACCCTAACCTCAGCCTAACTTAAAAACATGTCTTCACCTTAAAATGGAGTCATTTACATTATGGGGACTTGATTTTTGTCCCCATATGGAAGACAAGTCCCCATAATGTGAGTGTGGAGACAGATTTAGGTCCCCACAACCTAAGGAAAACCAGATACACACACACACTCCCAAATATGCACCAACCCTAAAATATCCCAAAAACACATCCAAGCAAGTCACAACGCCCACATATTTGTACACAAAAACATTCACTCACTCATTTTCAGCCACTTAATCCTCCACACGAGGGTCGTGGTGGAGCTGAAGCCGATCCCAGCCGACACAGGGTGAAAGGCGGGGGTCAAACGCACCGCTCACTCTCACATTCATGACTGCGGTCAGTTTACAGTGTCCTGTTAACCGCTGCGTGTTTCTGCACACACACACACACGTCGAACACGTCAAACCGGGATTCAAACCGGTGTCCTTCTTGCTGTGAGGCAACATTTCTACCCACACATACACAGTGCGCTTAATTATATACGCACTTCTTTTTCTCCCCCGTAATGTGTTGGTTCACACACACACACACACACAAACAGTTATGTAGATGTGTCAAGACTAACACTCAAGATTACACACACACACACACACACACAAAGACATTTTTTGTCTTCATATCTCCTTCCCCCTTGCGTCGTCGTCTTTGCTTTGTCCCCCCGCCGACTCTCCCACGCACACATTAACAAACATGGACCCTCTTTTATCTGCATAGTTGAATAATAATAATATCAATAATAAAGAACCACTTTGAACAAACACTCCAAGACACTTTAAATCAATGAGAACAAGCATTAAAAAGCAATTAATATACACATACAATAAACACAACGATGTTACAACGCATATCGTGAATGACGCTGTCCTGAATTCAGAATATTTGGCATGTAAGGCTTCTATTATTGATGATTTTCATAATCAATTCATTTGTCGATTATTTTCCCAAGTAATCGTTTGGGCCATATAGTGTTGTTTATAAATGTTGTTTTTCGAATCTTAAAACACCACCGTCATGTTTTTGTGTGTACAAGCAACTCATAATGTAGGAGCCACAGTTAACTTTTAAAGTCCTTAGTTTATTTTTCGTCATAACGTCTCATAATATATAGCTTATTTGTCATTAGGGGTAGCACAATACCACTTTTTCTTTATCGGCACAAACCACTGTATATGTATGTACCGATACTGACATCAGTCTAATTCTCCAACTGGTGTAACAGAAAATTCTTCTCGTATAAAGAAGAAATAAAAAGCCCACAACATGACTCGGCTAATTATTTACAGTCTGCCCACAGTAAAGAATGTGATAAATAGCATTTTTGGATTGTATCGGATTTACATTTTCATCTGTCCGATATCCGATCCACTGATTTTGACCAATATCGGACCAATGCCGAGTATCGTATCGGCTCATGATTTTTTTGACTTCACCCGCCCCAAAAGTTTATTCTGTTTATGTTTGAACGTTTTAAGAATAAAACACATCAGGCTTCTGAGGATTATTTGTGGCTGCACCTGCTTCCATTTGGGCTAGCAACAACAAAAGAGGACAATAAGGGATTAAAGGGAAAAAATCACCAGAACACGCTAGCTTTAACGTGCATGCTACATTTGAAACGGTGCCATGTTTGTGGAAAAGCTTTTTAAAATAATAATAATAAGTTGTGTTTCTGTGAAACTCTTTTGTGAACAGTGTCTGGTTTGTGCTCTGGATCCATTCACTTAGTGTGTGAATGGATCACACACTAATAAAGGATTTAATCACTCTGACATCAATAAGGTGCAATTACCGCAACAACAAAAACAACAACTGTTGCTACAAATAGTACTCCAAATAAAGACCGGGGGGGAAAAGACAGGGGAAAAACATGTTTATCTTGTCCAGACACATGTTAAAAAAAAAAGATAATCCTTATATCATAAGTAAGGCTGGAAAAGCAGTCACTGACAGACAGATATTAATCAATAAATCGATTCCTTATTTCCCTCCAAACTGTCAAACTGAGTTTATTTTACCCTAATTGGACAGAGCAACACAGTGTTTTGGGAATTCCTGAGAATCCACTCCGAACTTCCCCCTCATGCCGGATTTACAAGCTAATTAAACAGCCCATCTTTACAAGCGCCGTGTGCAAAAATATCCTCGTAGTTGTAACATGGCATTAAACATGTGACCCTGGCAAACCTTTAAATTCCACGCTTCCTTATTGCTTCATACCTTCCAGATGTGGCTGAATCAAAAGCAACTATTGTTGTGAGCATGAAAGCAACACTCTTTCTTTTTATTCTTTCTTTCTTTCTTTCTTTCTTTCTTTCTTTCTTTCTTCCCCTTCTATTTTCCTCAACGGTCAAATAAAATGAGGTTTAAATACTAGTGTGCTGCTTCCTAGAAAAACAACCAGCAATCATAAATCCAGTCAGGCTGAATCCAGTTACAGCAGTACAGTTATTTCTAACCACAATTATAACAATTATAAAGTCAGGAAGTTGTTTTTATTCGCAAAAGTGGATGTAACACATTTGTTCCTCCACAGTTTTCGGGGGTTTTTTTTGGAGCCTGGTTTTGTTTTCAGTGGCCGATGATGTGACCGAAACAGTTTTCTTCAGGGTTCCTTTAGCGCCGATTTGATCCACTTTCATTTGACTTCACGGAGAGGCCACGTCTTAATCTCATTTAAAGTACAATAGATGCGTTTCACTGGCTAATAAAGCACACTGTGGGCTGCCATTGTCTCCAGATTAAGTCGAGGATCATTTTGCTGAAGGCGCACGGTCGACAGTAAATGAACTCGCTCACATGCACTCACAGACAGACAGACAGACAGACAGACAGACATAATCTCTCACACACAGCATGCTCACACCACGCTTGAGTATTTCCTACAGTCTCACGATATATATATCACGATACATGTTATGATAAGGGTTGAGCCGATAAGACACCGGATCGGATATCGGACAGGTGAAAAATTTTAATCCGATACAGTCCACACATCCTATATATCATAAATATTTTAATAAAAATCGGCAACAGCATTTTAGCTGAGTCATGGTGTGGGGCTGTTTGTTCCACAGTTGGAGGATTATGTATTTGAAATCGCTTGAAATGGCACAAGTGTGTTTTGAACAGCTTCATAGTCTAAACGGTCTAGAATGACTGTATCAGCCTGATAGCGGCATTGGCTGATACTCTGTGGATATCAGTATTGAAAAAAAGTGTTTTAGTTTGGATAATGACAGAATTTAGGCTCCGTGCACACGGGAACAGAATGAAACCTAAACAATCTTTTTCCTTTGCCTTTTCTGGTCGTAATCTGAAGTTTGTGTGCACTCACACCAAAGTCCATAAAGAAAATCTGCGTTTTTAGCTCACATTGACATGGGAACTGCTGCTGTACTGCTGCCACATTTGCTAATTTTTTTTTTTTTTTTTTTTATCACTTGTGCTAATCTGAATGAAAATTTTCAAACAGAACTCACAAAATAAGCCATTTAAACTTGGTAAATGAGCTGTGACGTAAAGATGCAGATTTTCTCTATGGATTTTGGTGCAGGTAATGTGTGATTTAAAAACATCCATTTCCGGTCTGTTCTTAAGATACTGAAGCACTCATAGATTTTTATTAGGTCATCATTTGAAGTGGCTATAATCTGTTTTTCCTCTGGCGGACATGTTTTCACGCAGCATGTGAACGGCTGTTTTGTCCTCTAGTCGGCTACCTCATACAGCCACACTTCAAAAAACTTCAACTATCCCTTTAATGCGGTAGCTTTGGCACACATAAACACATGTTTAGGGAAAATAAAATACACAACGTTGGTGGTCCTCCAGACATCTTGGGTCATGGCATGCTGCTCTGGTTTGCCTTTGTATAATCATGCCACGGTTTACCAGCACGCTGGCACGTGCACTCTCATCTATCAAATTAAAAGCCTGCTCTACAGGTTAAAGTGCCGGAAGCTGCGCTGCACACAGGCGAGGTGTTTGTTTCACTTCCTATTTCCTATTTCTCTGCACCTCGCAGCTTTGCCACCTCACAACAACCAGTGGTTGACTTTTTTTTTCTTCCCCCTTTGCAGTGAATTTAATTTAAAACCAACACACGGAACAGCAGTGTAGTGGACACGCTGCTCTGCTGCTCGCCTCTACGACATAGTAATTATTCCAAGATGTCGGAGGATGTCAATGTATTCCAACAACCTTGATTGTAAAGCTACCTGAGAAGAAATATCAATGCTGCCGAGTAGTGTGTGGTGGTATCTATTAGGGCAGGGCATCACTGCTGATTGCCTGAATAGATTTGATTCCAGTCTCTGTTTCAGTTCACCATCGATTCATTTAGAGCTATTTTCAGTTCCCACGCCGGTTTCACTTGGTTGTGAAAGAGGATTTCACAGAAATTGAGCTGCCAAAACTTGGATCATGGTATATCATTAAAATATGTCTATGTTGACCAGGTAAAAGCCCCATTGAGCGCATAAAAGACGTGTACAACAAATAAAAGCACAGCACAGCCAGTACGTGATCAAGGACAGGTACAGTTTTCAAAACGGGCTTGCCAAAACGCAGTCGTATCAACCGTGACAGTTATCCTCCCCATATATTGACATCAAAATCTGACCCCAAAGTAAATGTTGTGTACTGATATAGTGCTTTTCTAATCTTTGATGACCACTCAAAGCAGCTTTGCACTACATTCACCCATTCATGCAGTGCATCTGTGTGCAGCACATTTTCTATCACACATCTTTACCCATTCATTCAAGAGCAACGTGGGGTTGAGTGTCTTGCCCAAGGACACATTGGCATGTAGAGAAGCGGAGCCGGGAGTCGAGCCCACGACCTAGGCATTATTGAATGATTTCGCACAGTTCAACTCTGCAGTGCAGTTGTGAGTCATGATTCAAACGGCAACTTAAAGAAAAACTTGTTCGAGTTCAAAATTTATTTACGCGTCACTATTACGCTCAGATCTCGCGTGATGTTGTGATTTTTTTTTTTTGACGCATGAAATGGCATCTATTTAAAGATCGTTTTAAGGATTTTAAGAATCAGTACTGGATGTTCAGAGTAGAAACTGTCTACATGTCGATGTATACCGCGGACACTCACAAGAGTGGGAGTGTGAGAATGAGCACATACACATGTCCAGTCATGTACGACCCGCCTAATTCAGCCAGGACACATTCTCAACTGCCTCATGTCGTCCTGCAGACATTTTCTCCCTCTCCACTCGCACTCATGATCCTCCTCCGATTTCCATACAGCTGTTGAAAGCCGACGTTGTCAGGTGTGGACCGTCACGCGTGGCCTCTGTCCATCCGTGGTGGGTTTTTTTTTTTTTTTTTTCCGTTTCACGCCATGTCCCGTGTCCTTTTTGTCCTTGCCGCGTGTCGTGACCATGTAATTGACTCCGTCCATATGCTGCTGCATCACAATGGCATCCCAGCTCATTCGCTTCGTATCGCATCTGTAGTTAAGGCCTGTCTGAGCGGCTGAGGCACTGTGACTCCATTTCACTGCTGCAGAGACATGTCAGACCGGAGTGAAGTGTGAGAGGAGCTCACCTGCGGGTTCAAGTAAAGAAACAAGGTCTCAGGATGAAATAGACAGACCGCACAAACCACTCCATCCACAGTGTCAGGTGGAGGATTAGAAGGCCAGCAGGGGGACGCACTGTAGAACAGTAATCTCAGGAATAGTCGGCAGCCAAGGTTCCTTAATTTAAATTCTGTCAGTGTGGGTTGGGATGCAATTAAATTAAGCAAAGAGACAGTGACTGAACAGGGCAGGCCACGACACTGACACCGCTAAGGTTAGTGGTTTGATTCTCGCTAGGTTCCAGCATACTAAAAAGCTATTTATGCTCGGATGAAAGACTCAGCCATTAAGTTTTATAATGCAGCAGGTTAGAAATAGAGGTCAACAGATATTTGTTTTCTCCATGGCTGATGTTGACACCAGCGCAGTGCAGCTGACGGCTGATAATATGACGCTGAGTTGTTTTGGTTGATTGTTTTTAAGAGTTTAAGAACACAGAACTGCACAACTTTTATTAAGTAACACTTCTCCAATCGACATATTGTCTCTGCACTGCAGTGCGCTTATGTGATCTAAATAAAAACAATGTATCAACCGGTCATCAAAAAAGACTAAACTGTCAAATTTGCATTTAGATTTAAACAATTAAATTAAGTTAATAGTGACTTAGCAGCATTTGTCAAGTTTCTGAGAGCAAAAATGTGTAATTTTACATAAGTTAGTAATAATCAGCCAATGTTGATTATTAAGTAATGGAAAAGAATTGGTTTGATTAATCGGCTCATCTCTATCTCCATTTGAAAATGTCATGTCCTCAGTATGGTTTATGTCATAACTATCCAAACCAGAATAATCTGTAAAAATCCGCTTTAAGCTAAAGCGTGCTCAAATAATATTACCGTTCATTAGGGCCATTACAACATTTTAAAGTAAAAAAGTAAAAATAGTTACTGAGGCTGCAGCGATTAATTGATTATATTATCGATTACTAAATAAATCGTCAACTATTTTCATTATCGATTTATATGATTCCGTTTTTTTCAATTACTTAAACAAGTTTTCTGACTTTTCCGCTTCATAAATGCGACTGTATTCTAGTTGCTTTGCTCCATATAACAAAGAAATCATAAAAAATTAGTAATTTTTGACATTTGAGAACTTTATCATTTCCAGGTTTGGTAAATACTGATCAACTTTTTCTGACATTTTACGGACCAAACAAGGACTCGATTAATCAAGAAAATAACCAATAGATTAATCTATAAAAATAATTGTTAGTTGCAGCCCTAATAGTTATAATCATTGTAAATCATGAGGCCCTGCCTGTGACGCCCTTGTTGCACTTCAAAATGAAATCTCCAGGACTATATGTTGGTGAGCTGGACGGCATTTTGAAGTCACTCAAGTAGAATATTCACAATTTTCCCTTTCAGGATTATCCCGAAAATGGAAATTCCCCATATCGACCAGTCAAACTATTGTGAAGCGTGACACTTTGGATAAATCATCTTGACTCTGTACTTGATGTAAAGTCAGGATATAAAGCAGGGCCTCACGTCAGCGCATCACATGAACAGTAAAGTCGACCTTGTAGTGGCATTTTCTCTGCAGCCTCACATCGAGTCAGTGGAATCAGAGTCTTTGTAGTTTGGTGGGGAAACGCCACTAAAGTGACATATGCTGTGGGACAGCGGGCAGACTGGAGCTGCATACATGTGGAGAATGGCTGACTTAAAAGTGAGATGGTGGCCTGGCTTTAATCGAGCCGGAGGAAGAGGGGAACGTGCAAGCAATTAGCAGGAATCCCCCAGCATCCTCTTCTTCCTCCCTCTATGAAAATCAAGGCAACCAAATTTCTGTAGCCAGCGGTCATAAACACACACACACACACACACACACACTTGTGGTTCCTTGCTGCAGCACCTGAGCCCAATCCTATACCTGTGTGTGACCGCTACGTGTCTTTCACACTAAAATTAGTGCAGGATTTGTGAACCCAGCTGATTAACGCCGTCTCCATTTCCAGTGGTTGTTCTGGTCTGTGGTGTTTTATTCACCCTTGTTTCACCTGCACATATATTGTGATGTCGGGAACAAACAAGTCGGAGGGGAAACAAAACAACGACGCCATGGGCTAAGTGACAGTTGACTACATGCACTTTAATTTTCTTAGTTGTCAATAATTCAGCCCACCTGTGTCAGAGATATTCTGCAGTCGTCGTCTGCAGAACTTACCAAGAGTATTTAGCATCGAATTATAGAATTTAGTGGTGCTCTGCTGTTTTCCCCCTCATGCTGAAAATTAAATCCCTTTTTAATTTTAGGCCAAATTGTATCCCTTAGGGCAACAACTGCTAAAAGACAATATAACAGTTTTGATCGTTATCGGACGTATTAATGGCCAGTCTCACCTCAAAAAGTCAAAGTTTCCCTTTAGCGACAACTGACAGCTTGGCTTGGCTTGGCTTGGCTTGGCTTGGCTCTACTCTACTTGGTTTAGTACCAGGCACGTAGTTTTGCACAGCATGGGTGTCTGACACAGACACTGGACTAAAATATGGCTGAACGGCTTGTGATTGGGCTCACCATCTCCGTCTTTCAGCAGTGCTGTCGCTGAATACACCAGACTCCTCTGTTAAATATGGACATTTTACAAATGTCCTTGTTAAATGTTGCAGATTAACGCATGTTTTCAGGATTTTCAAGTCTTTTTAACTGATCTACAGTTCGGCATTGTTCGCTTTGATTCTTGTGTCGGACGTCGCGCTCGCGACTCTTCCAGTGACGACACTCTCTGACCAATCAGTGGCCGGCAGTCTGTCCGCGTCACGTTTTAGTATCGGCTCAGCTCGGCTCGGAACCTCAGCAGGTAGAGCCTCAACAGGTGGAGCCAAGCCGAGCCGTGCTAGAACTGGAGCTAACAGCTGTATCTGTAGATTTGTTTAGAGCAACAACTATTACCCCATGTTGCTTTTCAGATGCTTAGCTTGTGTCCTCCATTTTAATAGCAAAACATTTAATTTTTCTGATGGACAAAACGGGCCTTCAGAGTGGATCTGCCCTCTGCTGGATTCTGTGGTAATTACATCAGGCAGTCTTCTGTGCTTCTAGGCTGCATATTTTGAACTCAGAACAGGATTTTAAGTTTTTAGTGTTTATCTTTTTGACCCTCAAGTTTAAAGAGATTTTGGAAATAAAAAATGTTCCCGTCTGTGCTGACTGGAGGCATTCTCACTGGTCAAAAAACATTTTAAACCCAGGTTTAAACAGTGAGGTAGTTGAGAATGACGGTGTAAAGAGCAGCAGCAAAAAAAGGAGAGTGAACAAGAAAAGATGTGGCGATGTTCAATCACACAAAATAACAGATAGAGCGAGGACAGATAAAAGAAAAAAAAGGGGGAGGGAATAATGAAATGCCGTAGTGGAGGTGGGGGTGTAAATTGGTGCATGTTGCTCTGCTGACCTCAGTCACGATGCTTTGTCTGGTCAGGCAGCCGTCGGGGCCCGAATCATCTGTGAACCCGCAGTGGCCAGCTCACTCTAACTATCAACCCCTCTCAGGTGGAAAGAGCTGAGGATTACTGCAGAGCTTTTCAGACCAAAACACTCTCAAATTGATGCAGAGGAAATTATAAAAACAGGCTGGAACTCAAAATTGTGTTGCAGAATACATTTTTTTTAATTTTTATTTTTTGCACAAATTAGAATGAGAAAAATGATTAAAAATGAGTTTGCCTGGTTCGGGGAGGAGTGTTCTGCACTTGTCTTCTTTGGCTGAGGCCGTTATTACAAAGCCGGCTGTCAGTCACGCTGTGAAATACTGTCGTGGCCTCTCAGGTGTTGCATTCCTGAAAATCGTGGAGTCTGTTTGCACTCTGGTTGTAACTGGTTTGATCAGGCTTGACACGTCCGACTCTTGATTTGCATCTTTTTTTTAGCCTGAAGCAACAGTTTTATCTCATTATCTTTGACAAACGTACACGTGCAAATAGTCATTGGTAAACAAATTAAATATACCTTTTGAATAGATTCATACGTTGAAGTAGGGTCAGGTAATTGGGTGAATCCTGTTTTCATAGTCAATTAATTAGTCCGTTATATTCTTGATTAATCGAGTCGTTGTTTGGTCTTTAAATTGTCAGAACGTGTTGATCAGTGTTTTCAAAATGATGATGTTCTCCACTGTCTAGTTTTGTTTTCATGATTTCTTTGTTATAAGGACTAAAGAAACTGGGAAATAATACATTTAAGAAGTTGCAAACTTGTTTCAGTGATAGAAAAAAATGTTTATAATTGATTATAAAATGTTTTATATAACTATATATACTGTGTATCTTCTTTTTTTTTGTTTTCTTGTTTTTTATTAATCTGGCACTTGTTTTTAAAATGTGCCATATAATAAATATACAGTTTTTTGGCTGATTTTTGCTAATATAATATAATCTGTTCAGAAACATTATAAATAATTAATCTGTTGAAGTTGGCAGAAGAAGATAAGATAGCTTTTTTTTTTTTTTTTTTTTTTTAATAAATGCTTATTAGCCCAAAATGAGCCTTATTTATATCAGGAGTCATTTTGGATCTCCATGTTTTCACAGTAGCCCGAAGAAAAGATAGCTTTTTTTTTTTTTTTTTTTTTTTAATAAATGCTTATTAGCCCAAAATGAGCCTTATTTATATCAGGAGTCATTTTGGATCTCCATGTTTTCACAGTAGCCCATTGTGGACAAACTAAAACATCGTTATTTTGGGAGTTTTGATTGTAACTGAAATGTGGCACAGCTTTAACAACACACTTGGAGTTGAAGGGGGACGATATTCAGCGGCAACCTGAAATAACTACATTGCTATATTGTACTCAATGTACATTTTAAGTGGAATTTAAAAGCATGAGAGAAAAGGACTTTGTTTATTCAATTATTCTATCTTTCATTGCGTCAAAAGGTAAACTAAGCAATGACATACAATGTTGACTCGCACGCGTGCCGCTGCACAGATGCTCCCTGAAGATAGTGATCATTGATTGTCAAATCAATGGTTATTCATCGTTATTTATTAGCAGTGTTACTGGTGGGGGTTTCGTTGGTCGACCAGGCCAGAAATTTGGTCTGTAGTGTTTGAGCCTGATTGATTGACTAAAAGAGTTACGTTAAATTAACAACATTAACAAGCAAACAAAACAAGGATTGATGACTCATTAATATTCAAAAACTAAATTCATTGCCAGCTCTCTTGATAAATGATAAATTCATTTCCATGTCTTTTTTGGGGGGGGGATAAAGTATGTTTTGTGTTTTTAGCTCGTTGTGTTTGGTTTGTGGACAGACACAAGACATTTGAGGATGTTGTCGTTTTGAGGTTTGGGAAACACCAGTGGACATTTTTCAAAATTTTTCCCACATTTATGGACCAAAATGAATTGATAATCATCTATAATCTTTCGATGTGGCCCTAAAGAAAACATTGGCATTAGTATTTGCTAATAGCCAAGTTGACACACACTCCTATTATATGACTCAGTGGACACGCTCACACTGCCCACCTGCTCGTCCATAGCCATACAACATGTCTTCACCTCACAATGGAACAATTTATATTATGAAGACTATAGTTTTTTGTCCCCATAAGGATGACAAGTCCCCATAATGTGAGTGTGTGAACAGACTTAGGTCCCCGCAACATAAGGAACCCACACAGGCACACACCAGCCTGAGGAGACAGCTGTGTGCAGCCGAGCCAGAAGCGCTTCATCTTCATCTAACAACATCAGATTTGTCTAATATTCTGAGAGGAAGCGCCACCAGTATCTCCTCATGTCTGGATTTCAGAACAAGACAACCCGGGTCTGATTAAACATTCCTCGTGTTGGTGCTAACGTAAAGAAAAAGTCAGGGATGGAAGATCAAAATAAAAAATCGATAATATTGACATTTTGAATTTTAATTGTCCCCTCACTACTGCCTCCATTGTCCCTTGTATAACAGTGTAGTCGTCACTCGCCTCGCTTTATTATATCGTTGAGTTTGAATAATTTTTTTTGCCAATGTTTTTCAAGGGAAACACAAAAGAAGAAGAAAAAAAAAATTATTATTTTTTTTTTACTGAAGTTGTGACTCATTGTATTTGAAGGTTATTCCAATAGAAGTATCCATCAAATTAAATGGTGTTTACCTTCAGCTGGAGGGTAGAGCAGCACAGTAAACACACACACACACAAAAAAAAAATCAAAAGCAAATATGTGTGAATTTGTCATCAGATTAGTTGATTTTGTCAGTCAGCTTAGCCATTATATGACTTAATAATTGCACATTTTGCTGTGTGCTATAAAATACCATTTGTGCAATGTAATGTTCTCCATAGTATTGACTTTTCCTGTCTGAAATGTGTCAGTGCTGGAAAGGTGAGAGCTCATTGATTTCTGTTTCCTGAAATTGAAATCGCAGTTCTTATGTCTCAACTCTCACCTTGTGGTGGTTGTTGTTTGGTTTTCAGTATAAATCGAATGTGTGCATACAGAAGACGATTATGGCCACATGTTAAACGTTTGCGGCAATAAAAAGTGAAAAGGGAAAAAGCCAGAGTCCTGAGATTCATTTCAAAATTCTGAGGAAAAGTAAAGTCCAAATTCTGAGATTAAAGTCTGTATTATGAGAAAGAAGACAGAATTCCGAGATTAAAGTCTTGTATTCTGAGATAAAAAGTCATAATTTTGATAAGAAAAAAGGTTTAATTCTGAGATTAAAGTCAGATTTCTGAGAAAAAGTCAAAATTCTGTGAATAATTTCAAAATTCAGAGGAAAAGTAAAGTCCAAATTCTGAGATTAAAGTCTGTATTATGAGAAAGAAGACAGAATTCCGAGATTAAAGTCTGTATTCTGAGATAAAAAGTCATAATTTTGATAAGAAAAAAGGTTTAATTCTGAGATTAAAGTCAGATTTCTGAGAAAAAGTCAAAATTCTGTGATTCATTTCAAAATTCTGAGGAAAAGTAAAGTCCAAATTCTGAGATTAAAGTCTGTATTATGAGAAAGAAGACAGAATTCCGAGATTAAAGTCTGTATTCTGAGATAAAAAGTCATAATTTTGATAAGAAAAAAGGTTTAATTCTGAGATTAAAGTCAGATTTCTGAGAAAAAGTCAAAATTCTGTGATTAATTTCAAAATTCTGAGGAAAAGTAAAGTCCAAATTCTGAGATTAAAGTCTGTATTATGAGAAAGAAGACAGAATTCCGAGATTAAAGTCTGTATTCTGAGATAAAAAGTCATAATTTTGATAAGAAAAAAGGTTTAATTCTGAGATTAAAGTCAGATTTCTGAGAAAAAGTCAAAATTCTGTGATTCATTTCAAAATTCTGAGGAAAAGTAAAGTCCAAATTCTGAGATTAAAGTCTGTATTATGAGAAAGAAGACAGAATTCCGAGATTAAAGTCTGTATTCTGAGATAAAAAGTCATAATTTTGATAAGAAAAAAGGTTTAATTCTGAGATTAAAGTCAGATTTCTGAGAAAAAGTCAAAATTCTGTGATTAATTTCAAAATTCTGAGGAAAAGTAAAGTCCAAATTTTGAGATTAAAGTCTGTATTATGAGAAAGAAGACAGAATTCTGAGATTAAAGTCTGTATTCTGAGATAAAAAGTCATAATTTTGATAAGAAAAAAGGTTTAATTCTGAGATTAAAGTCAGATTTCTGAGAAAAAAGTCAAAATTCTGTGATTAATTTCAAAATTCTGAGGAAAATAAAGTCCAAATTCTGAGATTAAAATCAGATTTTTGAGGAAAAAAAAAGTCAACTTTGAGAAAAGTCAGAATTCTGAAATTAAAGTCAGAATTATGAAGATGGTAATTTTCAGAATTCAAAATTTTTCCTCACTCTTTTCTTTTTTAAGTTTTGTCGTCAGATAAAATAATCCCGCGTGTGTGTGTGTGTGTATAAAAAAAATGCAGGGAGGCATTCACTGACTGTTTGAATTGACAGAATAAAAGCGTCAAACAGCAGTGAAATGTGTGAATCTGACGATAGCGATGAAACAAAGTGTGAGTTTATGATGAGTTTTGGAGTCAAGCTAAGACATGTTACCCCACACATTTCATCATCCAAACAAGATCCGGCTTGAAGCCACTCACTGATGTGGTTGCCTGTAACGGCTCAGTAGATAAACCCCCCTCACTGAATGACATGGTGGCTCCCCACCTGAGCACCAGCCCATCCATTTTGAGATGCTTATCCTGGGCAAGATTATAACAGAGCAGCCTCTTCATCACCAGCTCCTCCTGGTGAATCCTGTGTTAGTTTGATGTGGATTTCCTTCAGCTGGTGATGGAAAGGATAAGACAGCGAATCGATGCAGTTACAGTTTGGAATTCTGGGGCTGCTCTTACACTGCACGGTGGAAGTAAATCAAGTCTGATCTTTTGCTCACTGTCGTATCTTCCTCACGGAGCAGATATGACAGATACTGTATGACGTGTAAGCAAGGGAACAAAAAGCACATTTGTTTTAAGCCTCATTCATATGTGGAAATAAATGGGATCAGATATTGTGTGTCTGTGCTTCTGCAAAGTATGAGTAACATGAAAACACATGGACGCTGTCCACAAATATATGGTGGTACAGTGGTTAGCACTGTTGCCTCACAGCAAGCGGGTTCCACGTTTGAGCCCCAGTCCAGCCCAGGTCCTGTTTGTGTCGAGTAGGCCCACATTCTACTGTTGTCGGCTTGTAAGTGGATACAAGAAAAGAATCAGGAACATTTCCAACATGTATCGTATTATATCTATTTAAATCCACCTGACAAGTAACCAGTTTAGTTTGCTATGAACTGGAGTCAGTGGAATTCACAAGCTTGTCAAAGTACATTTTTTTGCTTCAGTCCTGAGAAAACAACATGCATGGACATGTGTTGGTTTAGATCCCAGTATGCACCTATAGCTATTGGGAAATTCCATGCAAACAGTTTTAAACTGTAAGGTGCCCTTTTACAATGTGTGTGAAATTAATTCCTGGGAATAAAACAGAGACAAATATAGGCCAAATGTGGGCCTGGTATACGAGCAAACAGAGTAGGAGGAATCCCCTTTTCCACTCAGATTCTCTCAGCGACCACAGCTCCAGAGAGGACAGTTGCCAGGAGAGCCTCTGGGCACCGCTAGCCAACAAAAGGCCCAGCCTCGGCCTCGGTGCTGGCCCAGCCGTCGTAGATTCCCCTACAAGCGCAGCAGGAGCACCTTTTAATGTCTTGCCCTCTTCACTTCAGACTCTCAGCCTCACGTCTCCTGTAAATTCCATGCTTCGTTCCTCCTGGGGCTCCTGGCATGTGTTCAGCCTGTACCTGCAGTAGATCAGCCGGTATGGAGAGGAACGTTGGATCAGTTTCAGCCTGACTGGTTTACACGTACTCAGAGGGTCATATAAGTTGACTTGGAGTTATTAAATCCACTTCAAAACATTTTTTTAATGTCATTAATGTCAAGGGTCTGTGCTGGGTTAGAGTAATGAGTGATTCTTACCTATGAAGTATGCCACAATGGCTTGTAGGACAATTAAAGACCCGTCTTTTTTAGGTGATTATATAACTGCAGCCCTGAGGCAGGAGTCTCCATGGACTATGCTGTTTGCAGATGATACTGTCATCTGTAGTGTGAGTAGGGGACAGGTGGCAGATAACCTGGAAAGGTGGAGGTTTGCTCTGGGACTTGAGGAATTAAGGTTAGCATTACATGTGTGTGAATGAGTTCAGGCAGGGCAGAGTGTGTGGAGACCCGTGTGGGTGAAACCTGAAATTGGCAAAGCCGAAAGTGGCAGAGCTGAAGATTTCTGTTGGGAGTGACCAGGATGGACAGGATTAGAAATCAGCATATTTGATGGACAGCTCAGGTTGACCAGTTTGGAGATAAGGTAAGAGAGTCGAGGGTGAGATGGTATGGTCAAGTTTTGACTATGTTGGACAAAGGACGTTGAAGATGGAGCTGCTGGGCAAGAGGAAAAGAAGCAGACCACAGAGAAGGTTCATGGTTGTTGTGAAGGAGGACGTGAGGTTGGAACAGAAGAAGACACAAGTGACAGGACAAGATGGAGGTCGCTAATCCACTAAGAAGAAATTACTACATCCTTTAAACAGAACGATACGCTACAGTACTTTAAAATAGATTAATCCCATTAGGAGTCTTGCCTTGGGTAGATAAAGCTCTTTTAGCTAATGTTATGCAATTAAAGCAACACTATTTTGGCAGGAAACGACACTGTTTACATCCATAGACATACAGTCATCTCTTCACCAGCTGTTTTCATAACAACAAAGTAAAGGCAGTGGATAGTTGCCGGATGCCGAAACAGTTGGGAACAGGCTAACGGAAGAACTTTTGACCTGTTTGACCAAAGGTCCTGAGGACGGCAGAGGTGGGACACTGCTGTAAGATGGAGAGAGTCCACTTGTATTGTCATCAATTTATATACACAGGCAGTTCAGTCGGTGAGTCAGTGATTGGCTAGACTTGACACCATGCATGGTATTATTTCTGGTAAGCTGTCAGCCAACAATGCAGCAATGTTCTACAGTCGGTGTCTGCAGAAGTTAACCAGAATGTTTAACAGCAGAGTGGTGGATAGCTCAGTTGGTAGAGCTGGTCTCTCATAGAGTGAAGGGCCTGTTGCAGTGACCCTGGTTTGATTTCTGTTCTGTCCATAAAAGGCAAAAAAAAAAAATGTTTAAAAAGTGTTTAGCTGCAAATTTAACGAAATTAGGCTGTCCACAGCAGTACTTCACTTTTGTCCCCCCACAGCCTTTGAATTTAAACACCATTTAAGTCATGTTGAATCTCTTGGGATAGTAAACGTTTTCTACCGACAGCAAAAATGTTACTTAAAAGATACTTACCTTAAAAATTCCAAGTTTCCCCTAAAGGAAAACTGACACTCTGTGCATTTAGTGCACTGTGGCACATTTGTAGCGCAGAGCGAGTGCACAGACAGTTTTGTGTGCGCACAGAAGGGGGCGGTGTGGAGAGCAAGTGTGTGCGCGTACAAAACATACTTGTGCATGTTTGTCAATGTGGCACAAATGTAACGCCATAGGTTTACAGTCAGTCATTTTTGAAGCAGGTCGAATAATGTTAATACTGTATATAGTGCCCAGCTGATTCAGGAAAATAAGTGAAAGCGCACAGTTAATCGTGTTGTGAAAGCTTCATATTTTAATGACAGTCTGTGGTTCAGTAATTATGTTTTCTGTCTTTTAGTTTTCCAAAAAAAACCAAAAGAAGTCACTATTATGAAATGTAGAGATACGTCAAGATGTCTCAACTGAAAACATTTTAAATCACCTATTTTAACAATGTAGGCTACAATTATACACAATTATACTGTTACCAAAACACACACACGTGTTTTTATATGAAATTAAAGGATCAATGTATATCTCAAGTAGGTAAACTGAACCTTTTTGTTGAAGGTTTTTGTTTTGCTCCATACTGCATTTTTCTAAAATACTAAATTGCCTGCTGCTTTTTTAAGGGGATTAGAGGTGATATGAAAGCCCGACGCTGTAATTCTCTTTTTAAAAATGCGTCTCTCGCTTTAGATGCTTTCGGATTGTTCCGCACTGTTTTGGATTTCACTCACACACGTTTTCAGGAAGTTGACATGATGTACCTGCAGCCACTAATGGCTCCGCACCACATTTACATGTCTGACACTGATGTCAGAGCTGTCTATCTTCCACTTAGTGTTTACAGTATGTCAATGCATAACAATCAAATGCTGATATCGTCATCGCTATATTCAACATGATTGCATATCGCATGATTTCCTAATATTGTGCAGCCCTGGATTTAGATACTTAATTCAAATGCTGGAGAGTTGAAGCGAGTTGAATTTTGTTGGAATGTTATTTTGCTTTATATGTTACTATATTCATTCTACATTCATCTTGTTAAAGCATCTTATTTGCTCTGTCTGTTGGTAGAATGTTGAGCTAACTTCCAGTTTATTCTGTTTGTCAGCGTGGATGCTCTAAAAGTGGCCGTGTTAAAAAATTGCGATAAATATGAGAAAATGTATCATGTTTTTTTTGCCATATTGCCCAGCCCTACTGGCACCCGACACAAAATAGTCCGACCGTGACATAAAAATTGGCTGCCTTAGTGAAGAGCATTTACAGTTCCTCATGGAGAATTCTCACTTGGTTTTGTTTACTGCAACAAGCTGCTGGTAAACAGTCCCGTCCCCCACATATGAGCGTGTCATGTCAGGTAGGAGAGGCTGTTTCCTGCAGCGTTGAGCTGTAATGGTGCTGTGACTTTGAGACAGAGGGAGAGTTCATATTAAATGTGGGCACATTCACCCGCCTCGAAGGCTGCATCGCAGTTTTTCTCCCACTCTGTCAAAAATTCACTCGCGCTATCTGTGGATTTATTTATTGCGGAGAGGTTATTTTTCTTTCTTTCTTCTTCTTCTGCCTTTTTTATAGGAAGACACGCTCCCCTCACATTTGAAGGCTCATAAAGGTGAATTCAGAGCAGAAGGAAGGGTCGGCCGGTCTCTGATTCGTAGCCCACATCGTGTTTTTGTTGTTTTACCAGAGACGGAAATGGTAGCAGCATCTCGGGCAGCGTCCTCTCTGCTGTCTGCATCCGTCAAACAGCTGTTCCTCGCTGTGTCACTCGTCTTCAAACCGATGCAAAAGCCACAATCGATGCAACAACAAGCAGCTGTTTTTGTGTGCGTGTGTGTGTGTTTTTTCTTCTTCCCTCATATCTTTCTTCTCATATCTCATAGATTGTCATGTGACATACATACTGACACCACATCAAGTCATTTTGCTTGTGGGTTTGTGAAACGGAAACTCGACTGACTGACAGACATTTCCCTCGTGTATGTCATGGAAGCACTGACACACTTGCATGCTGGTTTTACATTCTTTGTGTGGAGCCTCAGATACATAATGCATTCTTAGCTCCTTACTCTAATCTTAACCATCGCAACTAGACGCCTAACCCTAGCCCTAACCTAAACCTAGTACTAACACTAACCCTAAAACCAGCTCTTATCCCTGGAAAAAGCCCTTTAACCTCGTGGGGTCCAGGCAAAATGTCCCCACAAAGATAGGTGTGTGCGTCAAACACACAGCAGATCAGTCAAGGCGATACAAATTCGAACTTCCTGCCGCTAAGACGACAGCTTCCTCTTTTCTTTTCTGCAGAAAGTTATCATATAATACATCTTCTGTTTCCATACGTTGCTCTCGCGCTTCAGATCCAACCCTTTTTTTTATATTAATTTTATTATAAGTTAATGAGTATAATACTGTACTGTATGTAGTAGACAGTAAATTCAAACATGGCCTTATCGGACTGTTTGCATGTAAATAGCCCCACTTCTTTAATTGGCACAGTTTAAAAAAAAAAAAAAAAGGAAACAGTGCTGCCCAGTCATGGTGCGTTAAAGTTGCCAGAGCAGCCACAACATTAACTGTCGCTGTTTTCAGCAGAGCCGGCCTCGCAGACGCTTAAAGCTGCAGTGCGTAACTGCTGCAATTAGAAGAGTTAGAGGCACAGCAACAAGGTGTGAAACATAGAAACATTAAAAACATAACCGTAAAACAGGATAAATAGTTACATAATAAAAAGGTAAAACTCTAGGTAGAATTTAAACATTTAAAAATTCGATGGTGGGGCCAAAAGGAGTATTTGCCTCTTTTCTTTAATAATCATCATTGGCTGGACTTACTTACTGGTTTCCCAGTTATTTGCATATTATACATTTTCTGTTCTCAGAAACTCAATAAAACGTAAAAAAAAGTAGTAAAAAGCCAATAAAACTTTTTTTTTTTTTTTTATTAGTTTTTTAATTGACCTGTTTCATGTATTTAACATTTATATTATTAAAATAAGCTGTATATAATTGCACTGCAGCGCAGACATAAAATAGATAAGATTGGAGAGATGGATGGGCCATTTGTGTTGTTCAATAACTGGTCACTAAATTTTATTATTTATTATCGTGACACAGTTACATTTTATCGGATGGAGAAAATAATGAAAGTCTGCATCAATTGTCGGCCCATGATTTCTAAAATTCTGCATCGGTCATAGAAGAGCCGACAAAGCTCTGTCAAGCAAAACTGTCTGACTGGACTGAGGGAGTGTTTGTGTGCATACAGCAGCAGAGCAGGGGCGGGCGGAGACAAGAAGCATATTTTTTTTTTTTAGCAGTAGAATTTTGTGGCTGTTTCCTGGTGTTTACAGTCAAAAGTCCAACCTGTTTGCAGTCGTTTCACTTTGCTGGCTCCGTGCTGCCGTCGCCTCCGTCTGTCTTGACATACAACAAGTCACTTCCTGCGCGCAGTGCAGGAATTTCTTTTGGGGCGACACGTGATCTACAGCATACACTGCTGTTTAATGAGGATTGTGTGGAGTCGTGTGAAAGTGGTTTTAATTTAAGATACATTTATCTATATTCAAACATTATGCACTTCAGTTTTAAAATTAGCTTCAAAGCCAAGCTGAGCTTCTGCAGCTTTTATATTCTGATATTATTAAACCTGAATGTCGAAAATGATAATGTGTTCGCGGTTTCCTCTTCTCGCTCCGAACACAGCGACAAGCAATCGTTTCATTTTCGGTCCACAGTCGTGCAGAAAAGCACTGACCTCGCTGTTTTGAAAGTCAGAGGGTTCCTCAACATGCAAGGAATTGGAATTCCAGTAATTCATGCTCTCGTGTGTGCAGAGTAATGTGCGCAGGTGTCCTCGTCACCTCGCGGCGGTTGTCAGTTTGTCTCAACCGGTGCGGTTTAAGTGAATCTGCTTGTGTTTCACAGAACAATAACCTTCATGACTGCTAATGAACCTGTCTGTGAAAGACCATCAGAGCATGAAGTATGTAAAAGGCCTTAATCAGCTCAATGATCTGCATGTGTGTGTGTGTGTGTGTGGGGCCCGTTACAGCAGCCACAGCCAGAATGTTCCATCTCATAAACAAAACACATAACCACCTGTTTGGACTCTTATATTTAGAACAAAACCTCTTATTTGGTCATTAAATTGAACCTTGTGTTTCACTTCAAAGTAGAATTGCTGCACAACTGTCATTGATCCTGTAAATCCTGTAACAGAAGGGAAGGTGCTTCCACTGAAATCTCTTTAAGTCTCTTCTCTGCGTCTGTCAGTGACAAAGCATCACAGTGAGATCCAGTTCACAGGCTTGGATATGTAGCTTTCTCTGTGTGCTTTATCGTACTTTTACTTTTTTATCTTTGAAGCTTTACCAAAAAGCACCTTCCAGATTAAAAGAAGGAATAAAAATCCAACTCATAACTCTCATCCTCCTAATCAAGCCAGGGTCACTAACTAAGTCAATAACGGTAATTAAAAATGATATACAAATATATAGAAGAAAGTTTTGTTCATTTTTCAATTTTGTATTTTAATTTTAGTTGATTTTACAGTTTGTAGGTTGTAGAAAATGTAAATATTCCTTCCAGTTTCATTCAGATACGACCTGGAAAGAGCCACAATGAGCAATATTTGAATCTTGACCAAGATAAATTAAAATAAAGATAAAATAAATAATCTACACGAATCAGGATGAAAATATACAAATAATTGAACAAATATATTGTCACATTGATATTTTCCGCCCTTTTACTTTGTTGTGGATTTAACAAATTAATTCAAACTAATAATACAAATATTTTCTGGTTTCTTTAGAACAAATAAATCATTTAAACCTGAATAATTTTAGTTTGTGGACAAAACAAGACATTTGAGAACATAACCGATCATGTTTTATGCATGATATCATCCGCACGATAACCGTATCGGCCGATATTGGCTTTAAAATGTATAATTGGATATCAGCAAACGTGTCAACATCCCTCGAGCAGCAGCCTTATATTCTTGTGCCCCTCTACAACTATTATTTGTGTGTTTGATTAATTTTGCACAATTAATAAAATGTAGATCTACGTACATCTGCTGCACCATGAGTATGTGAAATATTATTGGTAATTTTACTACATAAGAGAATCAGTGACCTGTGCAGTGGGTGCAGGGACAAATGTGTTTATATATTGGGATCCGTTATCGGCCCATGAGGTCCTCATATATCGGCATATGGTATATCGTCAAAAAGTCCAATATTGTGCATCTCTAGACTGATGGATTGATTAAACTGTTTATTATTTTCTCCATTAACCAATTACTTGTTTGGTCCATAAAATGGAAATCCTGTTTTGTCCACAAACCAGAATGATTCTGTTTTAATGATTTCTTTGTTACATGGAGCAAAGAAACCGGAAAATATTTACATATAAAAACTTGAAAAATCTGATAACTTGTTTTAATTATTTAACGGAAACACATAAACAATTAATCAATTAGTTGTTTGGTCCAAAAAAAGTGTCAGAAAATGTTGAAAAAATGTTTCCCAAACCTGTTTTGTCCACAAACCAAAATTATTCAGTTTGAATCATTTGTTTGTTGTTTGTTTGCAAAGAAACCAGAAAATATTCACATTTAAGAAGCTGAAAAATCTGGGAAACATGCTTAATTTATTAACAAAAACTAAATAAATAAATAATCGATTAACTGAATAATCACTGCAGCCCTAATTTACTGGACATACTCTATCACACAATATGGTTTATGGTCTACTTAAATGTGCTGTGGAAATTACTGTAGGCTTCAAGGAAGTAAACAGGTTGCATAAGAGGGACGTCATTGTTGTGTGAGTTGTGTAGGAAGGTGATCAGCATCACACTCAGACACACAAGCATCCGAGGACGTCGCACAAGCGCTCCCCGCTGTTTGTGTGTCAACGTGGCAGCACAGAAGAAAGGGAACTGATCTGTGGAAGGTACGGCCGTTCGTCACAAACGTCCTTAAAGCGTCCTGTCGTCATTGTTTGGCTCGTCTTGTTCGACTGGCGAAGAATTTGCTGCTTAAATGAGGAGGCTTTTGAAAGCCACTCTGCATTTAATGGCTAATTAATAAATCACTTAATAATTGAAATATTATTAAAAAAAAATGTAATTAAAAGTTTAAGAAATATAATTATTTTTGACAAACTCTATAATGCAATAGAACAATGAAACTCAAGTCAGTGGCATGTGGATGCACTGGGTCTGTCGTTAAGAATCACTTTATTTTCTTAACCAATTTTATTCGATAAATCAAGTACTAAAGTACTTATCACTAATAATAATAATCATTTATTTGGTTTTAGAGTTGTTTTAATATTTAAGACACGCATACAGATTTTTCAGCTTTTTAAATGTGAATATTTTATGTTTTCATTTTTCCATTTGACAAAGGAAACATTAAAGGTCACACAGAATGGTCTTTTTGAACTAAAAATCCAGATTACTGATGTCTACTGAGATAAATTAAATAACATTTATGATCAAAAACCTCATAGTCTCTTCAGATTAAGCCAGATTATTGCTGCTCTCTGCCAGCCTCTGAACAGACACACTGTTTCTGAGCTAATGCCCCGCCCCCCAGAACACTGAGTCTCTTGTGATTGGCCAGCTACCAGCTGACTGACTGCTCCACGGTGATTCTTCTTCTTCTTCTTCTTCTTCTTCTTCTTCTTCTTCTTGTACTTCTTCTTCTTCTTCTTCTTCTTCTTCTTCTTCTTCAGGTTGAATGTTCACGCCCTGTTGGGGGAGGGTTCGTTGCACGGCAAATGTGCTAGTTACGTAACTAAACTGGACTTTTCAAAACCGCTTGCTCGAGCGCAGGTAAACAGAGAAGCCCTTCTTTGTCAGAAGTGGCTGAAGTGTTTATTGTGACACTTTAGTGATGTTTAGATACAGGAAGGACACGGGGACGCACCAAAAAAACATCAGACATTTGATTTTCCACTGAATGTCCTCTTTAAAATGTGGAGATGCACAATATTGGACTTTTTGCCAATATTAAATGTGCCAATATATTTGGACTGCTCAGGCCGATAACGATATATATATAACTGCAGATGTCATTTAGTCCCATTTGTAGTGAAATTAACATATTTTGCATAGTCGTGTCGCAGCAGATGTAGATATATGGAATTTCATCATCTAGCAAAATAAATAAGCATAAAAAGCATAGAAGTCAAGGAGGTAGCGACCTATTTAACCTAATGTTGTAGTTATTAGTCATATTGGCAGATCTTGTTTGTTTGTTTTCTGATAACCGATATCATGCCAATAATATTGTGCATCCCTCTTAAAATGGAAATGTTTGGTTTGTGGACAAAAAAAGGCTGAGAACATCATCATTTTAAGGTTTAGAAAGACTGATCAATGTTTTTCAGCGCTTTCTGACATTTTATGGACCAAACAACTAATCAAATAATTGAGAAAATAATCGACAGAGTAATCAATAATGACAATAATCATTAGTTGCAGCTTTAATTGATTGTTAATAAGAAATTGTTTGATATATTCAGATCTTTTTTGTACTGGGGTCATGACAAGGTCAGTGCCTCCCTCATGTGTGCGTGTTAGCAGCTGGCGTTTAGCTTAGCTTAGTATAAGCACTGGAAACACCTGAAGACATTAGCATTTTGCTAATACAATTTGATTTGTTTCATCTTTGCAGTGCTCGTGTGAAGGAAGATTATGTGACAGGTGATTTGTTGGCTGCTGATAGAGGTGAAAGTAAGAAAATCTGTGCCAAAATAAATACATAAATAAATGCACCGGCCCTTAACTGCACTTAATTTTACTGTCTGGCTTTTGAACAGGCTAAACAAATGACACTGAAAGTGTTGGGTAATGAGCTTTTTAATGGTGCTGAACAGAGTGTAGGTAGCTCCCCTCCTTTATTTCCAGTCTTTGTGCTCCTGGTAACATTTTTACGAGCGACTAAGTAACCTGATGAAACTGTGTCCCTTAAAATCCACAAAATTGTTTTAAATTCTGTATTCCACAGTGGAAGTTTGGGTTTGTTTGTAGACACTGTTGTAACGTTTCCATATGCGCAACTCAAGCGCTGTCTTGTCAGATTAAACAGACCATGAAAACAGATATGGAGGAAACTCTTACTTCTCTCCTCATCTGAAACATTTATGGCTAAAGAACAAGCTTTTTTGTTGCTTTTTGTTCCTTGCTTTCATTTGGATGCTATAAAATGCTTGTTGCTGTCGCGGGGTCTACTGTCTGCATTTAGGCCCTTTCCACACTGAAACGGAATGAAATGTAAACCGTCTTTTTCTATTTGCCATAAACATGGCGTCGTGTCAGGAAATCTCCATCCACGCGAAGACTCTAAATACTGTAGTACATTTGCCAGTCCTGTATGTGGCGCTGTACTGCTGCTGCAGAAACAAACCCAGAGAATAAGAATAATAATAATCAATAAAGGTTAAAAAAGGGAAAAGACCAACCTCCATACACAAGAAGAAGAAGCCAATAATGATAACAATGGCAATAGCGGATGTAAGTGAAAGAGGCAGGGTCATGTCATTGTCGTTTTCTCAAAGTAGTGTGTTGGTTGTCTTCACACAAAAAAAGTCGGGGCTTTCAAAACGCCGCTCTCCACTCCTGACGGATTCTCGGTAAATCAGAAAAATTCACCGAGACTTGTTTTTGTGTGGACACTCCCTTAATCGGAGGTCAGGATTTTGAAGGGCCTCGGTCATATACTCTTAGTTTTGTGTCCTCAGAGAGTTACGGTGCATTTTTCCGTGCTCCTGCGTCACCACAGTTCCATAAAATGAAGTTCCACTTCGGTCTTACGTTCTGTGCACATGCTCTCGATCTCACAGTTGTACAGTAGTAGCGGTGAATTCCTGGCAGGAGTTTGTCTCCTTTTGTATGTCCTTGGATTCTTTGAGCGGCTGGTTGTGTGTTTAGTTCCTCACATTATCTCCATCAGGTGTCCATGGTAACTGTCTTCTTTGCTGTCTTTTTTTTTTTTTTTTTGACCAAAAAAGAAGAGCTCGCCGCCAGCTGGACTCGCAGTCAGCGCGTACTGTAAATCTTAAGTAAGGTTCTCCTCGTGGAGACATTTGCATCAAATGGACCATTCCTCACATTATCTCCATCAGGTGTCCATGGTAACTGTCTTCTTTGTTGCCTTTTTTTTTTTTTTTTTTGACCAAAAAAGAAGAGCTCGCCGCCAGCTGGACTCGCAGTCAGCGCGTACTGTAAATCTTAAGTAAGGTTCTCCTCGTGGAGACATTTGCATCAAATGGACCATAGTGGACAACTGTGGACATGCATATATATGACAACATCCAGAACTCTTGAGCTTTTAGGAAATTCTGCGTGGACTAGAATCAGGAAGGTTATTTCTCTCTTCGGTAGTTTCAGAAGACGGTTAAAATTCGAGACAGTGAAGACGTGGATTTTTAATTCTGACATTTAACAGAAAGGCTGCAGAGAACTGTGTGTGTGTGTGTCCTTGTGACATTTCCCCCCCCCCCGTTGCGTGTCCCCGTCTCCGATGTTAGCAGTCAAGTCAGGGAAACACCCGCAAGACATGTCGTCGATCTTTGGTTATAGGATGAATATGCAAACATATCGGATTAATGCTTAAGAAAAGCCTCAGTGAAGTCTGGGAGCATGACAGCCCCCTCCTCACCTCCTCCCTCCCTCCCTCCCTCCCTTCAGCAACACAATGTCTCAATAACCTTCAAAGTGTCCGTATCTGCCTCGTCTCTCTGTGCCATCCGAATGCTGCGCGCATCCACAAGGCCGCGTGACAAACACTCTGAAATGTTGCTCTCACTATTCTCCCTTCTGCCTTTGTGTTTGCACTCTGTAGTGGAGACTCTTCACCAGATTAAGTTTAATTCCAAAACGAGAGATAGCCACCATTTTGAAAAAAAGTCGGTACCCCCACCACTGCAAAGCGATTACCTGCGTGGAAGCAAAGCTCCAAAATTATGGATTTTCACTTGTGGACAGTTAACATTGTTTCAACCTAATGAGCATGATTTGGTTCTGATAACACGTTTCATCTCTCTGAAGGTAATTCTCTTCTGTGCCCTCTGGTTGAACTACTCAGTTCTATTTTTTTTAGCTTATTTGACACCCCCCCCCCCCCCCCAATTAGGAGACAAAGATTCACCCACCAAACCTGTTTCACACAGTCAAAATCATCTAATCACTTTTTTCACCAATTTGAAATTCATTGTCGAAATATGTTGACAAATCTCTCTCTCGAGAAGTTAAGACTGAGAGGAAAATTCAAGGTCATTCAAAGCGTTTTTCAGCCTCTCCAACATTCAGTTCCTTTGAAGTTGAAAGGTTTATGTTGTATAACTTGCTTTTCCTTTATTGTCATTGTACAAGCACAACGAAAATTACATCCCCATATTCACATACAAGTGCTACATATAAGAATGTTGTGGAGACTGACACTACATTTGTCGGTGGGCAGCTACGAGAAGAAAAGAATTTCCTGGTCGTATGGTGAGAAATGTAAGGACGTGCTGTCACGTTTACAGTAGAATGTTGGTTTCGTAGTTTTTGTGTTGCTTTGACTGCATTTTCTAGGTCATTTAGTTTAGACTGGAAAAGGTAGACTAAATTAACGCCGGTGTGTGTGTGTTCTTGTGCTTGCTGCAGAGTGAGGACCAAAAAATCGTATAAACACCTACAGAGTGTTGACACTTTGACAAAGTGAGGACATTTTGGCTGGTTCTCACATTTTTAACCCTTCAAAAGGGCTTTTTTCAGGGGTAGGACTTAGGGTTAGGCATCTAGTTGTGATGGTTAAGGTTAGGGTAAGGGGCTAGAGAATGTATTATGTCCACGAGGGTCCTCACTCTGATAGAAGCACAAACATGCATTTATTTGTGTGTGTGTGTGTGTTGGTGTGAGTGGTGGTGGGGGGGCATGGACAGATCAGTCAAAGGTCAAGGTCGACAGATCTGAGATTATATGACCCTAAAACGCATTGAAAATCTGACACTGTTTCTCTATTTGAACATAAGAATTCAGCTTTGGTTAGTCAGAAGAATACGCAATAAGTGTGTTCAAGAAATCCTTTATAACAGCTGTGATTCATTTGTTAATGGTTAAATGAAGAGATTCTTGAGCTGCATTTTATCGCGTGTAATTGAAATTCTCCGCTTTTTGCTGTATTATTTCATAAATAGTTGTTTGTGTCCTGTTTTTGAGCAAATTGTCTTCATTTAACTTTCTAAGTTTAGTTTGGATACATGGCTGTCGGGAACTGGTGCTACATTAGTACTGGTTTCTCATTAAGTATGTATTGTAAATGTCGTATTAATAAAGTCCTAACGGTACCATCATTTTTAAAAAAAAAATGTATCTACAAAAAGTGCTGAATCTTTTCACTGTTTTTTTTTTCCATTTGTTGCACTAAATGATCTAAACTAGTACCGGTCACAGGCTCATTGATAAACAGTATTGATGAAATACTAATATTTTGTATTTTGTAAATATTTTGTTTGATGTATCCAAAAAAGTTGCCTTTTTTCCCTCACATCTTTATATTGTTTCTTGATTATTGAGTAGTACCACTAAGAGGATCCTATCACTACTCATTACCTTTTTACATTAATATTTTTTTTAAATGTTATTTCCTCTATTTTAATTTCAGTTATAGAAAGTAGCATCAGTCACAGTCTTATTCATAAGCAGTGTCGGTGTCTGTATTGATCAAATCCTAATATTAACTTTTTAACTCTTTTCGGGGAGAAGGCATCATTATTTGCCGTAACAGTGGAAAACTGTCACGTTCAGTAAAGGTCGGGAGTTTTGGGACTACTTTCACTCGCGTAGTCTTACACTTTACGTGGAGCGGTGAGTTTTTTCCAATGGCAGGACTGTGCTGCGTGAGACTGACTCACTATGAATTACACTGTGTTTGTTCATTGCAATAACGGAGCACGTCTCCCCGTGCTGTGCAGTGACTCACTGATGTGTTGGTAATAGTTTCTGAGCCTCAGAGGAGTGATCCGTCTCAGGCTCCAGATTTCACAGAAAAGGATCAATTCATGGTCGGTTTTGCTCTTTCCGTGAACTGTATTTACAAGAAGATTAAATATAGAAAATCATATGACATGAAGCACCTTCCTCTCCGTTTTCACTGTGTTATTCAGTGTTGTGTGTCCGTTTGGCCACTTGGGGGGCAATTATGTTCCTGAGTAACTGACTGCACAAGGTTATTATCATGTAATGGCCATCGTTTCAACTATTTAAAGGCATGTCTCTCGTTCTTACAGTTATGTCATTTAAATATGCATGCTCAGCCCTCCTGCTGTCATTGTTGTCCTCATTCCCCTCACTGATTATCGTCTGTCTCTCCCCCGCAGAGGCGCCTCCCTCTGGGATGTCCAAGAATGGATACTTCTTTCAAGAAATGGGTGAGTCTGAGTCACCGGCAGGCAACACTGAAGAGTAAATACATTTTAAATTAGACAGGACTCATATAAACATTGTGACCCAATCTTTCTAATGAAGGGGCGTGTTCATGCGGTTGTTTTCGTGCTGTGCACTGTGATTGGTCAAAGTCTACAGCCGTACAATTTCACTTTTAGGTGTGTGCATGTGTATCGTATAAAAGTCGATAATGCGAATATTCGTAATTGTTCTTGTAAAGATGCAAAACTGGATTTTGCTGTACCTTTTTATTTTTCTTCTCCCGTGACTGCTGCATTAGTAGTCCATGTATTACCACAAGGTGGCAGCAGCAGCAGCAAGCGTTTAGTTAGTAGTGTGTTTGCAGAAGTAGTGACATTTCCAAGGTTTCTTGAATGCATCTTGAACCCGCTTCTCTAAACACTGGACGAAATAAACATGTCCCGTCATCCTGACCAAAATAATTGCGATTCATGATATTATTTTGACGACTTCTGTCGTTAAATATTGCAGATATGATACATATTTCTTTTACTGAAATATAGTTCAATTATTAAGTTTATAATTAGTCATGATGAAAGGTGCAGCTCCCCATTGTGGCACATGAATAATAAATCACAAGGACTCTATGCTGGTGGGCTTGAGAGGATTTTCAAGTCCCTCCATTCACGATTATCACGTTAATAAAAAATATTATTGCTTTTTATAATTATATGTATTGTAAGTGCTTTTTGTCACAATGAGCGATAATGTCGTATATTATCCCATCACTACTTTGAACCCTACATTATTCTCACCACCTCTCACACACTGAAGTTTAGAATATTAGATGAATAATTGCGTTGAAAATTTGAAGAGCATTTTGGCTTAAAATGGACAAAACATATTGGGCCACATGCCTCAATCACTGAATCAGTTATTTTGTTAAGTGACATTGCCACGAGGCATGGGCAGGTAGGAGGTTCTGAAGGTACGATAACGTGTATGTTGAAATGTGACCTGACGTGTTCATGATATGATTAAAAATTTCACTGGTTTTAAATTTAAATTGCAAATGGAATTGCTGATATTTTGCACACACACACACCAATTGGTGATAGGGACTTGTACTTCCACATTTAATCCGTCCTTATTACACAACAGTCATGAGGATTCACCCGAACTTGGTACAGGAGCTGCTGGAGCAGTGGCAATGGCAATGGTGGTTGGGTACATTACTCAGAGGCATCCCAGCTCTTGACCTGTCCTGGGATTTGAACCGGCATTCAGAGAGTGCAAGGCCAATCCCCTTGTTAATACTTTGAATTGTTAATACAGTAGGGTGCAGACATTTGTGAAAGAATGGGTTGTCCGAAAGACTTCACTGAATCCTGAGCCTGACCCTTTAACAGGATGCTACCTTTTCGACCAGTCAATATGGATTGATTTAATCCTCTGGACTCTGGGAGCAGTGGAAACCATCTCTGCGGAGTAATGAATCAAGCTTCTCAGTCTGGGTCGGCAAATGCCAGGAGAACCTCCTCCTCCTCCTCCTCTACCAACCGTGATGATTGGTGGAGATGGGATAATGGTATGAGGTTTTGTTTTTCTTGGGTTGGCCTCGGCTCAGTGAAGGGAAAACTTCATTCAGGTTACCAAGATATTTTGGACAGTTCGGTGCTTTCAACTTTGTGGGAACAATGTGGGGAACTCCCCTCTCTGTTCCAGCATGGTTGTGCTCAATACAAATAGCAAAGTCCATAAAAGAATGGGTGGGTGAGTTTGGACTGAAAGAAACAGACTCGACTGATCCTCAAACCCATCCAACACCTTCAAGATGAATGGGATTGGGATTTGCAATCAGGCCCCTTTTTTTTTAGTGTCCGACCTCACAAGGGACACAAGGGAGAGGGTAAGATAGAGGATGTGGTTACCTAAAGGGAGAACCTAAAAGAGGAAGCGGGGTGTCGGCCCTCACAAATCTAATGCAATGTAATGATTCCCAAAGACAGGGTTGGGACCCACAGATGGGTCACAGCAGAGTTTTGTTGGGTCCCCAAACAAATTTGCAGAATTTTCCTGACCTTTTGTTTAATTTTTCAAGGCCCTTGAAATTTTTTTAAAACCCTAACGAGACATGGGACATTGAAAGTGCTTGAATTTTGTGCAAGAAAATAGTTAAGTTGACATTTAGGTAAATGTTTCCCTTGTTTGTTATGACGCCACCTGCTGTTTCATGCCCTGCGTTGCTTGATGTACGTAGACTTGGTTCACGCACACCAAACTTCGATTCGTAATTACTAGTGGTGTTATGGACACTGTCCACTGTCTCTCTCCGCTGTCGACATGAGATTCCATGCAGAACATTTGCATTTTGCGAACATTAAGCAAGAGAGTGTAAATGACGATCTCTGACTCACCAAAGAAAATTAAAAAGACTGACAATCACCTGTTCAGATGCAGAGCGTGCTGCAAATCAATAAAAGTGGACACCATGTGGCTCTTACAAGTTGCTGCCATCTTAGGCTGTCTCAGAAACATTTGTCCTTGAATTTGAGGGAATTGGTCCTAGAAAGTCCTTGAGTTTGATGTCAACCAAGGTGTGGGAACCCTGTCAAAGTCAACCAATTAAAAAGTGATTTTAGTTTTCACAGATATGGCTGTAAATTGAGTAAATATAAATTTGGAACAGACTTGTAGAAAGCCATCGCAGAAATGATCCATTCCCATGTTAAAGCTATTTGTGCTAACATCTGTGTACAGAACAGGTATAAACAGGAAGCCGAGGCCCTCTTCTGAGATTGTTTTCTTGATTTTAGAAAGTGCTACTAATAAGAAACAAACAACAAATGAAGGCAAGCGTTAGCTTTATGTTTAGTACACAGCTGATAGTTGAGTTCTGGCGAACGAGAACCAATCAGGGAGTGGATCACTGACTAAAATGCAGCCCTTGAGTTGTCAAGCTAACACAATTTTACAATTTGTATTTTCCTGGAGCTGAAACACTGGAAAAGTGTGGACACACAGTTGATTAATGTGGATGTCTTCTGTCGTGGGGGACCAGATTTCCCCAAAACTGGAGATACAATCGTCTTCTCTTACATCATGCTGAAATGTTATTGCTAAGTCAAAGAGCTATAGTGACAAACACAGTATGCTTTGCCTACCCCAGCTTTAATTTTTAGCATCAGCCAGTTCCCCCCTACAATGCAGAACAAAGCAAGATCATTTAATTTTCTTTGAATGCTGCCAATAAATGTCCCTTTTTGTTTGTTTTTACAGTGTTTTGACTCAAAGATTAGAGCTGCGGCAGCAGAAGAGCCGAAAATAAAAAAAACTCTCCCCAGCTCTCGCACTCCAGTGCATTTAGATATAAATAATGAACTTTGCTCAGACTGTTATGATAACGGCAGCTTCATTACCTTCAAGCCAAGAAGAGGCGTCCAATTAGTATGTGCAGCACAAGCAGCCGGGACAGAATATGCTTGCATTGGATCTTCCTGTGCCAATTATTTCCCCTCCTGTAACACACCAATTCACTCCGAGGATTCACAGAAGACCCCCTGCTGTGCCTGTACATAACCGTTGTTATTAGGCAATCTTTTGTCAGCGTATGAATGCAATTACATTGCTGTTGAGAAGTAAGCATCATCCACCGTTGTCATCTGAGAGGTTTGTTAGTAAAAGTTGGGTCTCGTAGCCGAATCCTCTTCAAACACTGGGGGGAACAATGGTTGACATGAAAAATAAGAACTGTTCGTGTTGAGCTGTTGAATGGCTCCCACTGTAGCTGTGTCCTCCATGTCACAATGCCCTAAGCTAACACGTTAAAGGGACAGTTCAGCTTTTTCAGAGCATGAACGCTGATGTTGCTGGGCGTGCTGCCCGACACTGTTGGTATGGCTGCCACCAGGGACAAAAGTAAAAACACATTTAGTACACTTAGCAAAAGGCTGCTTTAAATAGGTAACACTTTGTTTTGATAGTCCATCGTTGACTCTCTTCTAGTAATCAACGGGTATTTCATAAAATGTCAGAAATCTTTTGAAAAATGTCGATCAGTGTTCCGCAAAACTGTTCTTAAATGTCTTGTTTTGTCCACTGATCAAAATTCTATTCACTTTTAACCAGTTTTTCCCTGTCGCAGCACATAGCAACGAATACGTCATAAAACCATGTCCAATTTATATAAACACAGACATGCTGTATATACTCACAGAGAGCGCATTAAAACCAAACACAGTTAAAACGCCAGTCAATCAAACCAGCAGGTGTATAAAACATTTACATTAGGTGTAGAGAAGGTTAATGATTTCTTTGTAATATGGAGCAAAGAAACCAGAAATATTTACATTTAAGAAGCTTAAAAACTTGTTTTAATGACTTTAAAATCACTTATGTGATTTTTTAATGACTAAAATCACATAATTTAATAACCCAATCGACACAATCGACAGAGAAGTAGTGGTTAATAACACTGCAAACATAATATTTATAGTCAACAGGCACTTTTGTATTGGGTTAGAGACACTTGAAGCACAACTGTAGTCTATTGGCCTTTAATTATCTCTATGTCAAACATCAGCCAAATACTGTATCTGTTGACATGACACTGAAAACATGATTATTAATCGAGTCAACAATGGACAATCAAAATAAAGAAACAGGTAAACTGCTCACTCTCCTGCACCAAAGTCCATAGAGAAAACCAGCAGTTTTACATCACAACATGCAAGAGCTGTTAATCCACTGGTGCCTCCATCAGTTCGGGGGTTTGAAACCCTTATTTCGGATTTACCTGAGTGACACACACCTACTTACAGTGGCGGCAGTAGACCAGCAGCCCCTGTGTCCTTGTGAGCTAAAAGCATTGATTTTCTCTATGGGCTTTGGTGCAGGTGAGTAAACTGTTTACAAACTTGAGCTACCAGCTGGAAAAGGCTGTCTAATATTCTCAAAATATCACAGAACTGAACAGACATAGGTTTTTAATAGGTGGGCCTTTTGTTAAGTGGCAATCTGTTTTCCTTTCTGTCCCTGCTGGCAGCCATATTATCAGAGAGAGCAAGCGTAATCTGATTAACCTCTAAGTCATTAAATGCACCTCCTCACTTATTTCTTTCTTCTACATACACAACTGAGTCTGTTTATAAAACTGCAAGAAAGAATGATTTGTTGCAGAATGACATCCAGTCAAAATGTAAATGAAGGTCGATGTATCATGGAGTAAATTGAGCACAAACGCAGAAGTGAAAAACATCTGTAATGATGTGATTCGGTACGTCGCAGCTCGTACTGAGCACGTCTCTCTGAGGCTGCTGCACAACACTGCACGCCGGCATCATGGCAACGCATCAATCATTCAGTGTTTTCTTGGTGAACAACCTCATCCATCGGCTCCTCGTTCTCCTCTCTCCATACGGAACGTTTGTTTTTACTGGTCACAGTTACAGCGAGGGAAGCTTGGCTTCCTCCGTAGCTCGTCTCAAATTAAATGCCACACAAGTGACTCACTGTATTCAAATGAGATCATTAAAGAAAGGAAATCCAGATTGTAATTTCTTTTTTTTCATGAAGCAGCCTTAAATCTAAAGCTTGAACTGCAAATTTTAAGTTGACAAATGTATATATACAAAAAGTTTTTTTTTTTATGGCAGAACAGAATAAATGGAGCTTAAAAATAAGAAAATAACTTTTTTTTTTTTTTGGGGGGGGGGGGGCATCTCGGGGGGGGATTTTGGAGTCAAAGCGGTCGATAGGTTTCAGAAACCGCTGCTCTTCTCCAAGGTGATTTGAAAGTCAGAGCTCAGCCGGCGAGTCTGAGGCGCAGAAGGACGCAGGCGGGGTGACGACACAGAGAGGTTCACGTAATGTCAAGTGCCGAGGGATGATCCTGATGCAAGACAAACTGAATGAACTGAAATTGAGGAGCCCTCCTCGCGAATAAGGTCAGGAGATAAGGAGCGCGGGTGTGAGATATTGTTTCTCGTCGCATCGGGCCGATCGCTGGATGGTATTTGGGAGCCCACTATAGAGACGGCAGGATTGGATTTAAGGTGCTGCTGTGTCAGGGAGACAGAACGGGATGAGTCATACAAACAGGCTTCAGGGTGAATTCACTGATGCTTTCTACCATAAAAAATTCTGACCATTACGCACACACACACACACCAAAAACCTCTACCTGTCGATTTGAGGAAAGATTGAAAAACATCCACTGACCAATTTTCTTTCACAGTTTGTGCCTGTATTCGTTTAGGCTTCCTTAGGTTTATGCATTAAAGGAATACATCTATTTATTTTTATTTGTTTATTTAATGGGGACATGATGTTAATAGGGCTGATGTGCTGCATGTGCAAAGGGTTTATAGCAATTGCTAATTTACGTAATTTAAGTCTCGTCCCTATTTTGGTTTTTGTATATAAAATTCATTACAAACGCTGCAAATGCATGACGGTGCAACACAATGAAATACGCCGCACTCCATACACATAGACCATACAATTATAACAAATATGATGAGCTAAAATGAGTCCAGCTCTGGTTTTGATTTAAGCCAGCCTTTAAAGTAAAAGATGTTTTTAAATAAATCTGTCACTGAAATGATGGAGAAATTGGTTTTTACAGAACGTCTGTTTGTTCTGTGTCAAAAAAAAACAACAAAGCAGCAGAAAACACGGACGACGCATCAGAAATCTGTTGGAAAGTTTTTACTTAAAAATGACCTAAAATGATTTCATTGAAAATAAATCACCTCTTTTACCATCACATTTCTTTAAACTAGGGTTAAAATTAACGGTTGGGGTTAAATATCCAATCGAAATTTTACGATTGCGATTTGATTGTTGAAGCTACGTTTCAGTTTAAGATTTATGGCGTCTCGGGTTTAAATTGTAATGGTGCGTTAACACACAACATCATCAAAGTAATAATTACTGTACTACAGTATAGGGATTAGAAAGTAAAGAACTATTTCCAGGATATATTGTTGTCACTGTCTGTTGATTTATTCTACTTCTTGTCTCTGTATAGTGTCCTTGAGTGTTTTAAAAGGCACTAAAATGTATTATTATTATTATGATTTTCAAACAGCAAAACTACTATTGAACAATTAAAATGCAGCCATTAGCAAATTTCAACGTTTCATATTGTGATTCAAATTTTAAAAGGATTTCACCCGACAATTTAACTTTAGTGTCTGCAGGTGTTTGAGTATTGGAAAATGGATTCTGCACAATGGAGATATTTCAACATGTCGCCGTAGTTAATGGTTACATGTGCTGGTCATTCTTACAAATTAACAACAAGACCACGTGAGTACTTGAGAAAATAAGTCAAGAAGATAAATGGTAGATTATTCAATTATGAACATAACTGGTAGTTGCAATAAAACTAATACGAATCAAAATCAAAATACAAGAATCAAATACAAGCATATTTACAACCTCAGCAGATTGCACATAATACTTTTTCAATTATCATCATATATATTTAATCTCTTTATTTAAAATAAAGCATTTTTTTGTTCTTGTGTTTTAAATGGTATGACCTTACCTGTGAACCTATCATTTCATATTTGACACTTTTCTTATTCAGCAACAGGATTATGATCACCCGGCATGTTCACACCAAATGTCACTGAATCAGTAACAAATTGACTTTTTCGGACGATTCGAAAGTCCAGATACAGTGGTTCTCAAACTTTTTACACCGAGTTCCACCTGAGAAAATACTGAGCTCTGGAAATAACACAGTTTTGACCAGCATTAAAATACAGTGGTGTAATTCACTAAGATCATTTGCTCTCTCATCCTCCTCTTCCTCACGTATGCTTCACACACTGGAGTGAGAGATAAGGTGACTCTAATTATTACTGTTTAATTTATTTATTATTATTTTGTTATTTGGTCAAAATTCCTCAGCTCCACTGTCTCTAATCAGCATTTCTGATTTTCCTCCAAGTACCACCAGAGGAAGCTCGCGTCCCACTGGCGGTACACGTACCACAGTTTGAGAACCATGGTGTTAGCGCCTTAGTGTCAATTCTCGGCACTCGCTAATGTCCCCGGTAATTCTTCCAAGTGTGATGTTGCTGCTGCTCAGCGAGGTCCAGGAGGTGACCCTGTGCTGTTGTGTCCCCAGAGCAGCGGGAGGTGGAGCAGGAGGAGGGCAGCGAGGGCCGAGAGGAGGGACAGGACTCACCCATCGCCTGCGGAGATGACATCCACCTCTACGACAACCAGATCAGCCCTGGGCCAGGTCAGTACTCGGAGTGGGTTTGTGCTGGGGGGGGGGGGGGGGGGGGGGGGGGAGGGGGGGACGAGGAAACACAGGAGCACCTTTAAATGCTTAATGAAGTAGCATTTAAAACTGAACACATTGGGAACTTTGTCCGGTGATTTTGACCAGTATGAATATTCAGTCAACATCTACCGTGTGACCAGTGTCACTAGTTGAGCTATTTTGTTCTTTTACAAATCATAATTATGTCAAAACACGGGCGAGCGGCCATCACGGCGATTCGCTACAGTATCATTCGAGAAGAACAGACGCACACTCGTGTCTGTTGTCGGAGTCCGTCCACAGCCCGACTGGCAGGTGGAGACTTGACAGACAGCTCCTCGGCTGCAGGTACAGATGATTTTGACCCCGTCGCCTGAAAACCCAGCGGGTCAACAGGTTACCGTCGCCATGGCAACATGGTCACAGGTGCGCCACATTGAAAAAAAGGAGAAGGAAGACAGAGAGAGACCGAGATGTCTGTTGCTTTTGAAAGTGACAGGTGACCGTGTCCACACATAGCAACACTTAAGGCGTCTGACGAGAGCTGGATGGCGGTGATGGTGCAGACGGGAAACAAGTTAGAGGAAGAAAACAGCGGCGACAAATCTGCCTGAGTTTGGACAGCTGCTATGGATATCAGCTTTAAAATAAATACCAGAGTGGCTCAGTGTAAACCGCCGCTCTGCAGAGCAGATCATATTCACTGCTCATTACCATAAAAGTTGATCTCTGTGCCACTGATAAGAGCAAACCGGGACTGCACCACTGTTTCATTTTGCATGGCCTGAAAACACACAAATGTCCATCCAAACATCATCAGTAGCACTTCTGAGCAGCGCTGGAGTCAATGCCAGCTGACCGAAATTACTTAAATATATATAATGTCACCTTGTTGGAGCCACTAAAGATAGTTTCACTTTATCACCGACGAGGATTTTCTTAATTACAGTTTTCAACTATCAAATTTTCGGTGGAATCTCCAGAGAAGTTATTAATTTTGCATTGTCCTGGGGGCTGTTATATAACTCATCTACACCCACATACTCGGGTTGAAGTCCTTGATTTGACCACGACTCTTTTTTTATGATAAAAAAATTACCCCCCCCCAAAAAAAAAAAAAAAAAAAAAACCCCCCCAAAAAAAAAATACACCTCTAACAACAAAAACATCATAATAATAAACACAATGGTGTTGATTAAGACAAAAATTCAGAGCACTGCCTTTACTGACAGTGTTTGCACTATATTCCACTCACACAGCATAATCCAGCCGATGGGAATCTACTGCAGTGCCTGGAAGACCTACTTTCAAATTCACATCACGTTATTGTTTGTTTACTTTAAATAACATGACGCAGCCAGTGGATCAACTCACACTGAGTGAGGTATAACCCACGGATGCCACACTGTCACTTTTTCTGTGTCCGATACTGATATCAATATCATAACCTGGACTGATATCGGTCTGATACAGTCATTTCTGACACCTTTAAGAGTATGAAGCTATTAATAATACATGATGCAGCCATTTCAAGCCAGTTACAAAGACATAATTCCCCAACTGTGTTACAAATATTAGAAATAATCGGCCCAAAATGTGACTCAGATAAAATGTTGTTGCAGATTTTTATTTACATTTTAATATATGGGACATTATGGATTGTGAAATTCAGTCCGGTGATTTTGACCAAATACCAAGTATCCCTATACAAACGCCGCAGTGGACAAAAATTACCACCTTACTGTACCACCTTTACCATTTACCATCACAAACACAGCAGAAACAGAACTTTCCCTTTACAATCTTTTCCTTTTTTTGGTCTTAAAAAGTCTTCCGTAAACTTGGCTTTGTTTCAAAAATGGTCTATCAGCACAAAACTCCCCAATAATGACGCTAAATGCTGTAGTATGTATGTCATGACCGTATGTGGCGCTGTACCACTGCCACAGACGATGAGGATATGAAAAAAGTGTGTGTGCTGTGTACAATTCTTTTTTTTTAATAAAGCTTTATTGGAATATACAAACACGCCCGGACAACTAAGGAAAGGAAATAACTTAATATCATAAAGCAAATAAACCACATAATCTCCACACCCGAGGAGAAGGAGACGACGACAGCAAAGAAACTGACAGCAGATGCAAGAGCAAGAGAGAGAGAGAGAGAGAGAGAGAGAGGTTGGATTATGACATCATCGTTTTCCCAAAAGTTACTTATTGTTTGTCGACATGAAAAACGCAAGCGTGCCGTTTTGAGACTTTCCCATTCTGGAGCCCAAAATAGTTCTGTGTGGATAAAAATACAATACAATAACAAAACTTTATCCTGTCGTTCTCTGCTGAACTGTTGTTCATGTTAACGTCCCCTTAGACTGTTTTCTATTCACTATTGCCTCCATTTCCTTACTCCAGTGAGTCTCACACCTGAGAAAATATTGAGCTCTGGAAGTAACACAGTTATCGGCAACGTTAAAATACGAGCAATAAGCTGAATCTTCTTCTTCTGATTATTATTTATTATTACTTTTTGTTATTTGTTTTATTTTCTGATCACATATCCTGGTATATATATACAGTAGGAACCACCAGAGGAAGCCCGCGTACCACAGTTTGAGAACCACAGACTTACACCGTTTGCTGGCACACACCTTCACACAAACGTCGCCTTTTCCTGCAGTGCAGATATCGTAGCACGTGTACCTTCAAGGCTGCCCTGAGATTCTACTTGCCTTCTTTCCCTATGATATAAGCAGCACCAGCACCAAACCGTACTTTCACAGCTGTGATGTGTTGAATTCTCTCCTCTCATCAGGCAAAGTTCTCACCCGCAGGTGCAGAATGTTTTTCATGCCCAGCAGTGACTGTTCCCAGACTTTCTGTGCATTATTCATTCATTGAAGGCAAAGCAGAATATTGATTAGCTGCTTTTTTTTTGTTTTTTTTTGTTTTTATTCCACTTTATTCCTCCCTCCAAGTCTAGTTGGCGCATACCTTCAAACCCAACATCATTATCTTTTTTTTTGTTTTGTTTTTTTTGTGCCCGTTTCTGCTTTTAGTTTATGTCACAAATAATTATCTTGCTCTTGTAATGCCGCATCAACAGCCTGCCGTCGCAGTACGTCCACAGTATCAAATCAGTGCAAGACTTTTAATCACATCCTATCTGGCTAAATCAGCAGTGGTTTGGAAAAGCAAATAGCTCAGTGATTACATCAGACTCAGAGACAGCAGCTTCCACCTAAATCTAATTTCAAAAACATCTGTCACTTATAATTAATTTGTTTCTTTCCCTCTAGTTAACAGTGACTTCTTCCATGAGAAAATATAGACCCGCTGTGCTGCGCTTTTATAAATTCTGGTCGTTTGCCAGTCGGTTTTCTGAAAGACTATTCAATGCTGACCTTTATGAAAGTCTGCCTGTTGGATATTTAACGGCTCCGTACTAAAGATGTGTGTTGTAATGGCTTCCAACGTTGGAGTTATTTAAAGAGCATTTTTGATTGAATGTCCCAAATATCATCTTAGAGCAGAGCGAGTCTTCTTTTTCACCGCAAGGCCGTCGTCACCCAGAGGAAAATGAGGACTCGTGCATTTGAAATGCTGATTCGTTCTCCCTACTCTTTGCTTCACTCTGTTTTTTCTGTTCAGTCAACTTAATAAATATTCTTCAGCGTTTATAAATTGGAAAACTTTCAATTTCACCTCATGCAAGTTGAGATTCATTTTTCTGTTAAGAAAACGTGGAGCAACAGTAACACAGCCATTACCTTGAGTCAGAATGAGGAAAGGAACGTGAGTATGAGACAGAAAATATGACATGTAACCTCAGTAGTCAGTTTATTAGGTACACTTGGCCAAAACTAATGCAACACTGCTGCAGTTTATCCTCCCTCTTTGTTTTTGTTAATTCCACTATATGATGGATTTATCCAGGTCTCTAGTGGTTAATTTATTATTAATCAATTACTGAATTAATCATCATCTACTTTGACAATCGGTGAATTGGTTTGTGTATAAAACAAGTAATTTGAGGGCATCAACGTTTTTGGATCACACAAAAACAAGCGTCAACCCTGGACAGATGGAGGTCGACCACTATGGCTTTTTCTATGGCTGTTGATGAAAATGCAGATTTTAAGAAATCAGGGCAGCCAATGGCTGATAATTGATGCAAGTTCTTTTGGCCTACATATCTAAGTCCAACTGTTAAAATATAACATTGACAACAAAGAATACAAGAAGAACTCCCTTAACTTCCGTTAACCAGTGATTGAACAACTATATATATATATATATATATATATGAAAAATGTTATTTTTAATAATTGTCCCATTAAAGACAATAATTGGCCAATCCTTTTTATTAGAAAACTGTAAATATTCAATTACTTGGTCTACCTTTAAAACAGACTAATATTATATACAGCCAGTGATGCACTGCAGTCGATGACTATCCATTAGTGCTGCAAGGATTGATCCATTGCTAATTTAGTCGTCAACTATTTTGACAATCGGTTCACTCGATTTAACGATTTCTTTCTGCAAATAAATCATTAAAACTGACTCACTGTGGCCTGAGAATGAAACGATCAGGAAACACTGATCCACATTTTTTCCAACATTTCACAGACCAGACAAGTAATTGATTAAGCAAGAACTTAATTGACAGACGGAATGATTATGGAAATACTTATCAGTTGCAGCCTTTCTATCTATATATTTTCTTGGGACAGTGTCATTGCAGGACTGCATTAGTTTTGGATGGAGGTTTTCCTACGACAGGATGTGCAGGAATCAAACCGTCCCTGTGTTTCAATATTGGGGTTTTAAGTGCTGTGAGGTAAAGATCACAAAAACAGAGAGAGTTGACACTTATAAACCAAACTAAATGAAACTGTTATGATCTGTTTATGTTTTAATCCTCCATGTTTTTTCCTCTTATCGTTCCGACGATCTTTTCGCTCCTCTCCCCTCGGAGAACTTTGTCATAAAAGTGTCTGAAGTTCTCCATAAATAGAATTGATTTCATGATGATTTTACGGCCCGCGCTGGGCTCACGTCCTCTTCAGTTCAATAAATTTGACTGAATACTAAATCTGGAAAAGGCATGAGGAATAACAGCCGTCTCTCACAGTGGAAACGTCAGGCTTTAGAATCTGAAGGACATTACTTGACCTTGATAAGCCAGAGTCAGGTTTGCTGTATAAATACTCTGTATTCACTCAGGATTTCACTATTTATGCATAAAAAGTAAAGGAAATAAGTGTGTTTCGGCATAGTTCTTTGTTCCCAAACTCATTGACAAGTCAGTTTTATGGTAAGCAGACTTATTCTTTAATGCTATAAGTATTAATCATACAAAATACTTTCTTGGTTTGAAAAACAGCCTTCAAATTGAATAAGCACTGCCTGAGAAGCCAGCTGCTAAAATATTCACATGTTTACAAGGGCATTTGTTTGCTGAGGACAAGGGTTTTACACCAGGACTCAAAGCTGCTCTGAATTCAAAGCCGCCCTCGCTAATTCAGTGTTTGCTCAAGTGGTCGTCTCTGCTCGTCAGGTTTGGTCGGCGATGAATAAGTGGCCGAGGAGATGCCAGCAGTGCAGGCGGAGAGCAGCTAATGTCCGAAATGCTTAGCAATGCTTACCAAACCTGAAAAGCCTCAGAACTTCTCTCAATAACGTCCCGACTAGAGGAAAAGAAAAACGAGGGTCTGCAGTGAAGATGGTGGCGGTATGTTACCAAATCCACTAGAGCTGTGAATCTTTCCGAATCTCACAATACGATTCAATGACAATTCCTAGGGTCACAATTTGAAAAAAAATGGATTATATATTCAAAATAATTTAAGCTAATTTTGCGGTCTACTCTGCCGCTGTGTACCAAGAAAAATGTTTTCCTTATTAAATCAGATTAAAGTGTTTTGCTTTTATAATTGGAAAAAGGCAACATAAACGCAAGCAAATCCAAGAAAAAAAAGCTAAACTTGCTCTAGCGTGCTGGAACATAACCTGAAACAATGATTTCCACACATCTGCTAGTGTGTTTTTATCCATGTTGGAAAAATCTATTTACTTGGTGAAAGTATAACATTAATTTTACAATAATTTACATACAATCCGTACTGAAATAACGTCAAACAGTAAAGTTAGAGTTAATGGGGGAAAAAATCAGTTTCAGGTTCATATTATATTTCATTTTTCCTCACTCTCAAACCAATGATTTTTGGTTTTAACTACATATTTTGAAATGAGAACCCAAAGTCCAGCGTCGGCCCAAGGACACTGGACTCTGCTTGGGTACGAGATTCCTCCAATTATATCGTAATTCAGCCGTCCGCAGTCTCCGCCCTGTGACCAGTAATGAGTAAAATAATCCAACACTTCACTCTGAGAGTATATATATATAATCAACAGTTATAGAGGCACACTGATGAAGGAAACGAGTGAGGCAAACAGGCCCGTGTCACATTTTAACCCTCCTTGATCCTAAACCCTGAAATTCTCCTGGATTACTTCACAGTATAGTGAAGCCATTAGACGGAGGTGATCACCGGGGATGAGGTAATCTTATATGAATACATGAATATCTGCTCAGGGCTGCAGTTACTAGAGCCGCGGCTCCTTCCTCCACCCCCCCCCAACCCTAACCCCCCCCCCCATGGGAGCGGATCAGCACAGCCGTGAGGCTTTTTGATTCTGAAGCTTTCGATGAAGCAGATCCACAGCACACGACACACGTCTTCATCACAGAGAGGTAGACGTTGGACACACACACACACGGCGCACACCTCCCCTCCATCGTTTCCTCTGTCCTCACACTCAAGCATGTCCACTTGTGGCTGGATTCAGCACAGCCGTGAGGCTTTTTGATTGTGAGGCTTTTGATGAAGCAGATCCACAGCACACGACACACGTCTTCATCACAGAGAGGTAGACGTTGGACACACACACACACGGCGCACACCTCCCCTCCATCGTTTCCTCTGTCCTCACACTCAAGCATGTCCACTTGTGGCTGGATTATTGATATTGTGATCTCCCTGTGCTTTCCTCGGGCTTTTGCTGCTTATTAAAGCAGGGTTTTCTTGCCTTTTTTTCCCCCCTGGTCGCCGGAGGGCGGAGTTAAGCACTGATTGATTTCCAGACAGAGCCGACACAGTGCATCATGCGGCGCAGAGCAGGAAAGCCCATGGTAACCTCATAACGTCCTCCCCACAGTGAACTGCGGTAACTGCGTTATGTAACAGTGGTGGCGGTTGGTTTTATGAGAGTCAGCAGGCCACGGACTGCGTGCTGGTTATGACGCTGAAGTGTGATGAAGCCCAGGTTTGTCCCTGTGTTGTTTTCTCACACAAAAGGTTCCCCCCCCCCCCTTTATTTTCTTCCCCCCAACACTGGGAAATTCTACACCTTTGTACTTTATCTGAGCGCTCGCCTGGGCTCCACAGGCGTCTGTATTAAAGCCTTATCAGCAGCGAACTTCCAATCCCTGTTCAACAAGAGCATTTAGAGAGACTCGCCTCTTGACATTTTCATCTCTGTTAGAAAAAGGGGTCTCGGGCTTCTTTTTCTTCCCCAGGCTGAGCGGTTGTTGCCCGTGATCTGTGTTTCAGAGTTTTCACCATCAGTAACGAAGGCTCTGTTGGTTATGGCTATGTTGCTTTTAAATGCAAATGAAGAACATTATGATAATTATTACCGACTTGCATTAAAAATATAAGCGTTGCGGTTGGTTAAAACTAAGGGTGTCGGGTTTGATGCAGGTCAAAGTCACTGGATTATATTCCAAAAGTCCTATATATCACATGCTTTACTATGCACAGACTGTAAAAATGTCAGCCACGGCTTTTTAGCTGAGTCATGTTGTGGTCTTTTTATTTCTTCTTCATGGGAGAAGAATATTTGTTTCACAGCTGGAGAATTATGTTTTTGAAATGGCACAAATGTGTTGTTAACAGCTTCATAGTTTAAAAGGCCTAAAATGGCTGTATCTGACTGATATCATTATCAGAAACGAATAAATGGTATTGTGACATCCCTAGTTAGTACTCATATTTTTTTTTACCCAAGTAAATACAGGTTTATTGTTTAAAAACAGAAGCCCATGTGGGTGCTGACATTTACATACACTGGTTTGAATATGCTGTCAGGTTGACTTGATGATAAAGAAATTAGTGTACGGCTCCAACCCCATTATTTTCGTCATTGTTTAAATCTGTCGATTATTTTTCTCGATGCGTCGTTATACCAGAAAATGTTGAAAAGTGTGTCCCAAACCTTGAAATGATGATGTCTTGTCACCATGATTATGTGCGAAATCATGGTGATCCAAATCGCCATCTGGATCCAGGAATCTTTTGAAGGACTCTTTACCACTGCGAGCCATTTTGAGCATTTTGTGTATGCAACTCCACAATAAATGTCCAGGGTACAGGTTAAGGGACTGATGCGGATTCCTGTGAACATTCCGGATATTCCAATCCAGAGCAGGGAAAAAATAAGGGACTTGTGGGATTTTGGACGCTGTGAGGTAACAAATAAAGATACAGACACGCAGCTAGCACCAGGCTGTAGCGGAGACTCTGCTGAATCAGAAGTGTGTCAAGAGATTTGTGTTATCTTTAATCGCTATGGAGCTCGATCCAGAAGAAAACCACCATTGCATGAATATGGATTTTTGTGAATAACTGTCAAACTAATAATGGTGTTAAGGTGATTCTAAATGCTAAGAGTTTCTTTTCATGGTCAAGGAATCCAGGAATAGGACTAATAATGGGTGCAAATAACAATACAGTGGGAAAGGAGCTGCTCCAAGTGCTTTTCCTTTAGTACTGATTTATTGACAATGAAGACAGTTATGGTATACTGTATACTGTCATTTGATTTGGGAAAGATATCGTTTATTATAGAGCGATGATTAGATAGAATTCAACTCGTCCTCATTTACTGCTAAATCGCTGCTTACTCAGGAGTGTAGATGCAGCCGGCAGGACTTAGTTTAACTGGCCCACCACTGCGTGCCTTCAAAGAGATATTTCATAAAAGATCACTGAATCCTATGTTTCTTTGCTTCGTCCATGTCTGATTGAGCCTCTTTTGTTTTTTTCCTCAGAATCCGATGACTCTGGCTGTGTGTTACTCAACACATCAAGGAGGGTGAGTTTTAATATTTAGTGTTTTATTTTATTTGTTCCCATCCAGTCTGGGAACTTGATAAAGAGCAGCAGCAGCTCAACAACCTCAACTAAAATCCACATATTAATTGCTCTGTAAAGTATGTCCGCATCAGTGATGGGACTGGAACTGTACACCTGAAGTGTGGAAGTAAAAAAAATCCATTACAAACCACTGCAATGCACCATATATTTCAACAGGAGCCAAACAAACGTATTCTATGAAACTTTTTTGGCTGGTGAGGAAAATACTTCACTGCTGTCCAACACTGAGCAGAGAACCTGCTGGAAACCAGACAAGAAGGTGCTGGTCCTCCTACATTTATCCAGAATACAACAAATACAGCATCAGTATAGGCAGAAAAAGACTAACGGAGATCATTTTGCAAGAAAAAAACTTGATTTATTACATTTAATGATTTGCTAATGTTCCCCTTAGTCATTTCATATTAAAAGCTGCCCAACACAGTGTGTTTACTGTGTGTAAAAACCACGTGGCAGTAGGTTGTGACGTCACTGAATCGCCTCCAGAATCGAGAGCCTCCAGCTTGACGTTGGGCAAATGAAAGTTGGACGCCATCAGTTGTCACTCACTGTGGTGTCCGCTCATATGCGCCGCACCTTATCGTCTCTTTTGTCTTTAAATGGCGACAAAATTCACAGAACTGACGTGGAAACTGAAACTGAAATCAAGTGATCGAATAATTATATGAACAGGTACTTCACTTCTTCTGGAGCATCCACTTTTCAAGAAATGTCACAACTAGAGACAGATATTCAAGCAAAAAAAATATTTTTTTTTTCCCATCAGAATTTTTTCCTAACCTTTAAATCGAGATTTATGTATATATATGTTAGATAATATAACATTGTGATTGTTGTTTTAAATATATGCAAATTGACATTGAGTATTTTAAATACTTTGCAAAAACCAATGAAACATGCAGTGAAACAATATAATAACAATATATACTGTATATAATATAATTTTTTTTAGAATGCTAAAGTTTAAAGGAAAATTGACTAGTGCTCCTGAAACATTGTGTTCATTTATATAATTTGTAGGTGACAATCGTTATTGTCGAAATCCCCACAAATACAGATTATTTTTGTGCCCGTATTGCCCCCCACCCAGATAAAATATGTTTTAAATAACAGTCTTCATTAATTTATCGGATTGAGAGTAAGTGCGCGTATTCAGCTGAATCTCATTTTGAAGTTGGTTTCCGAGACCACATCCATTGCCGTAAATACCATCTCATTCATGTAACATATACCATAACACAACATATGCTGGGACGTTAAACGGCTTTGTCGTATATATCTCGTGTCAAACTGTTTCCTGTTTCTGTTTTCGTGCCACTCTGCTTCTCACATTGTATTGTGTTTTATTGTTTTTCCTGCAAAGGCAGCGCCACAGTCATGCTTGATATGCACACAGCAGCTGGCGGATCTATATTACACTTGGTTAAGTGTGTTATAAATCGTCATGAAGTTAATTTAAAAAGACAAGCCAACAGAAAATCCCCAGTTGCATCATTACTGTCTGCTTTTGTTGTAGCATTTTAGGAGATTACGAATTCTGCTGTGCAGCTTTAGAATTATGTGTCTCTGCAAAGCATCTGCCTGTTTGATGGCCCTACTGATTTGATAGCCAGCCTGAGGTATTATGTGTTTATGATTTCGACCTCACTGCCACCTTATTCAACTTTATGAATGAACACGCAGCATCGCAGCCAGGAGAAGTCCTCATTCATGTGGCACAAAGAGACCTGACTGTCATACCAAACAAACGCGCGAGCAGCCAATCTCAGTAATTGCTAAAAGACTTTCTTTCTCACCAAAGGAGCAGGAAACGTTGCAAGTTAACCTTTATTTTCTTTGCATGTGTCCTGAAAAATACTACACTTGTACAGTACCAGTTCTACAGTCATAATATGGTATAATTATACACTTAATTAATGTAGCACCTTTCCAAACAAAGCTATTCAGTGGTTTACAAGATTAGAAAATCAAACAGTTCAATGTCAAAGAAAGGAGAGAAATCGCCATAACAGGGAAAACAATATAAAACAAGCATAAGAAAAAATAATATCAACTATTAACATAGATTTAATAAAAAAATATTTAGCTACAGTGTTTTAGGAGCAAACCTTTTTTGCTTTAAAGCGACACAGTGATTCACACAATGTGCATGCAATGGGCAACAACGTTCCCAAACCAGGTTGAAAACGCAAACGAAAGCGCTGTCGTTCTCTTGGTGTTTTTGTGGCGGCATCGGTTTTCATTTCTAATGTCTTGAAATATGAAACAGTCTAACTGTATTTGTATAAAGTGCTCTAACGCAGGCTGCTGTACCTGGTCTGAAGACGTGAGTTCACAGTGTCAGTGTTACTGCGTTACCGCGGATGTTGTAACAAACACAAACAAAAAGCCCGAGAACAAACCTTTCCTTGTGTTCCTTTAACAGATTTCTCTGTTTTTCCACCTCCTCACTTCACAGTACCCGTTCACATGAGAACAAATACGGGAGAATTTATAGTGTTGACTTTTTTTATCCAAACAATCACGTTTTGTGGAAGAACCTGTTTACGCAAATCGTCATCATCTTCTTCCTGTTTTTAGTGTATTTCTGTGGCAGTGTTACAGCACCACATACAGGCCTGGCATATATACTACAGAGTTAAGGGGCTTTATGTGTTTAGGAAGGGGGCCACACGGTTGGTGTAGTGGTTAGCACACTTGTCTGGGTTTGTTACCCGGTCGGAACGAGGGCCTTTCTGCATGGAGTTTGCATGTTCTCCCCGTGTGTGCGTGGGTTTTCTCCGGTTTCCTCCCACAGTTCAAAAACATGCAGAGGCAAACTGGACGCTGTAAAGTGAGCATAGGTGTGAACGTGAGTGTAGATGTTGTAGATGTTGTCTCTGTGTGGCCCTGCGATGGACTGGACACCTGTCCAGTGTGTGCATGTGGACCCTCATGTGCAGGACAAAGTGTTTAAGTAGACGTTTCCTGAAATGGCGCCATGTTTACAGAACACTTTTAAAGAACGACGGTACAAAGAAAGGCTTATCTGCTGTTAATATTGTGTTTTCCTAATTTTATTTCTGATTTGTTTATATTTTTGTTTTTAATTGAGTGTTTTGCTTTTAATTCTTTTCTTTTCCTGACAAGGAAAGATAAAGTAATCCGATTCTGATTCTGTTTCCGTGTGGATGAGGCCTCAACCTCCCTGTTTTCTATTTCACTTCTGTTTGTTTGCTCTGTACTTGTTTAAATCAGTTTCACATGCTCACATATGCCGACTTTTTTGTTGTTGTTTTGGACCCGTTTATTTGCAGCGCTCTATATTTAGAATTAATTTAAAAGTGCTTATGTCTCTGCAGCAGCTGTGCACTTTGCTGTGTCTTTATTAAGAATTGAAGAAGTCACATATCGCCCCAGCGCCCCATCCTTCACATGAAGACCGCACATTTGCCTCGAGACAAAAAAAACTGAGAGGACGCCAAATGAGATTTGTTTATTTTAACCCTTGTTAATCGCTGGACCTGAAGTTAAAAAGCCTCTCAGACACAAAAGCCTTGACAGATTCCTACAAACAAAACAAAAAGCCAATCTATTTATAGACCTCTTTACACAAACAGCTCCACCGACTCTCAGCATGGACCCTCTGCTCGCTGTTTGTTTTATTGTGAAAAGAGCAGCGGGGAATCCACTCATCTATAGAAATTCTGTCAGTCACTTGATCAATTAAATTGAGCGCTGCTCGGCGTCTCGAGGTCCTGATCGACTTGTGTTCGTGTCTCCGTCCGGTCTTTCAGTCTGTCTTCTTGGTTGTGTCACTTCTTTAGTGAAGAGGTGGGATGGGGTAACTCAAGGTCAAAGCCGCTTTCAAACTTGTGGATGTTTGGTTTGTTCCAAGAAATGTCGTTACTAGAGATGCGTATTCAAACATAAAACTTATTTGAATGTTTATAATGATATATATACATATATACACTAGACCTGTGAGTCCTAAAGACTGGGTCGGGACCCACAGATGGGCTGCGGGAGAGTTTCTTTGGCTCCCCTATGAAGAATTATGGGCATATGTTTTAAATTACATGAATTAAATGAAGTTTTTATTCATTTACCAATTCAAAACTGTATTAAGAATCACATATGTTGCTGTAAATTAGTCTATTGGCTATGTTTGCTCCTGGGTCACTATAGTTTGCCGTTTTTTAAAAAGTGGTTCCCCGTACAGAAAGTCTGGGAGACAGTGCACTAGAGAGCGACGACAGTGATTTGTCCGTTTTTAAAGAAATTTTGATCTCCACATTTTTATGATGATTGTATTTCGGTTTAAATTAAATTTTAATTTTAATCTGATTGTCGTGAATGTGGCTATGATGATAATCCTAAACAATTTTGATTAATGGTGGGACTCGATTAAAAAAAATTAATCTAATTAATTTGGGGCTTTGTAATTAATTAATCGCAGTTAATCACATTTTAATCGCATATCAATATTTAACATAGTGAGCAACATTTTTCACTTTAAACTGATTTTGGTAGATGACTGAATAAATGAATAGATATTTACATATGTTTAAACAACAAAATCCTGTTTATTAGTGTGAACTGTTTTTTTGTTTGGCTTGGACAGGAAGCAGCTGTGGCCGGAGCCAAGGACTCTTATTTTGAAGGCCATGGTGTTCTGCACTGAGTGTCATTTATTATTTTGCACTCAGCTGTGCTTTTATCTTCACTTCCATCAGTTTAAATAACTTCCTGACTGTGAATATTGTCTGCATCTTTTTTGCACCATATAACCAGGAAATTATTAAAACAGACAAAACACGGCATTTGAGAACTAAGATTAAACTTGTTATGGACCAAACAATGAACTGAGAAAATAATCATTAGTTGCATTTCTAGTGGCCATGACTGACATCTGAAAATTTTTAAAAGACTTCAATGCTCTCCACAGTATGTGAAGCTGATGAACTTCGAGGAAGAGGTTCGGGCACACCGGGACCTGGATGGCTTCCTGGCACGGGCCACTATTCTTCTGGACGAGACGGCCGCGTCCCTGGACGACGTCCTGAAGAGAATGCTGCACCACGTGGGTCAGGACAGTCACACATGTGAGCCCAGCTGCAACTTCGAGGAGGTGATGAGCTTGCTTTTCACAGATGCGGGCGCTCAGGAAGTCAACGGTAAGCGGGGACGCTGTGGGATGTGCATGTTGAAGAAATGTGTCTCTCTCTCTCGCACACACACACACACACACACACACACACAGAACGTGTGTGTCACACATCCATCCACATCTGACATTTGACCTGAACAAAATTGATGTCTGCACACGTCAACACCTTCCGGAAACACGGGCTCCATCATGTTCAGGAGCGGAGCTGAGGATCGAGAGCCTTTTCAGACCCAAACAAGAAAAGTCAGTGATGTTCATTTGTCCGTCTGCTGTTGTTTCAACCAACCGTTTGCACACAGACATCAAACGTTTCCCAGGGAAACCGTGATTGTCCTACGATTTAATGCACCAACATATGGCACAAACGCACACATTCAAAAGCGCAGTCTGTGGAGAACAATGCAGCTGATAATCAAAGAAAATCACAGCTGTGCTGATCACTAAAAACATGTTGGATTGTATTTTTTGACTCTTGCAACCAGTAGCAATTTGAAACAGCCAGCGTTCTTTTTTAACGAAATTGTTTTAATATTACATTATATTGTGGACATTTTAATTATTATTTAAATAAAAACAATATTTTTGTGCCGTTTAGTTCAAGCCCTTCAGCATCAGACATGAGACGATATGAAAATTTCATATTTGTGGTTTTCTTGAGCAAAATAACGCACGATTAAATGTACTTTAGATTTGTTGAGAAATAAACATTTTTGCACCTTAGATATGACATATATTTTTTTAAGTAAAGCTTTTTCACTTTTTTCCAAAAATCAAGTTCAGGCAAATATTACACAACACTCTTCCTTCAAATGAATAATAATAATCATGCACTTTTCTTAACAAAGTGCTTAACAGTCCAATCAAGCCTAATCAAATATTTCAAGACGTTTTGCCTGATAAGCCAAGGAAAGAAAGGATCCCAACAGAGTATGTAAAATGGGACTGCAGTGACTTTAACGATAAAAACAAAAATTAGATCAGAAAGTTTTAATTGTTGACCTTCTGGGATGACTGTAAAGATGCTGGCTCCCCCTTGTGGCTGTTCAAAAGCATTTCCAAGTCCCTTTATTGAAAAATTAACAATTTTCTCCTGTCACGAATTTGACAAAAGTGGAAATTAACTTATTGCGAGTGCTTCTTATCGCAGTGCTTGATAAAATCGTCCCTAATCAGCGTAACCGCTGTCATTTCCCTGCATAGCCCCTTAGTTAACCACTAATTAAATCTCTTGCTGGTTTGAAAATGAGCAATCTGCCGCCTTACACAGCAGTATGTATCCATATTTATTCTCGCTTTAATTGCATTATCCCTCGCTGTTTTTGTTGTGATGTAACATTTGCTGACTGTTTAATGATGCCGTATAGAAGACGCGGGGCTTTTCTTAGCTGCCTGTCTCACACACACACACACACGCAGTGTTTTCCTGTCTGTCTGTCTGGTCAGAGGTGGACGGCGCACAAAGCTAAGCCCCGCACAGCCGCCCCTGACAGATCGTCGAGGTGATAATTGACTTCTGTCATCGATCACTCACTTAGCTTTTCAAATGGCTCTCTGAGACTCTCAAGCTGTGGCAGCTGAAGCTCCTTGACTGTGTCTCTCCCTGAAAAAGCCGATGAAGAGGTGACAGAGACAGAGGTTTTTTTTTATTTTCCCTCACTGGCTGCCATCTTAATAAAAAGGCTTCCTGCACAGTCCGGCGCTGGTTTGAGAATCGATTGCGGCGATTAGAGGTTTCACTGAAGGTTGAAGTTGTACGAGGCAACGCAGAAATATTTTTATATCACAGAGATAAAATGTAAGCTATAGATTTATGTAGAGCTGCGGGAACTGACGTCACACTCTTCGCCGGCTGTTTTCATCAAAAAAGTGAAGATAGTGGATAGATGTTGTGCCAAAACAGTCGTAGGCAGGCTAACACAGCATTTCGCCAGATCCCCACCGAGAGGCGGACGACGATGGAGCGATGGGAACCCACAAGCAAACGGATTCCGTGGTTAAGTCTCTGTAAATCATGGACTCAGACTAGATTTATCAAGGGCTAGTCAGCACAGCAACGTTAACACAGCAGTTATTTCTATTATGACTAGCATTAACACTATGCTAACACGACAACGCTATCTTTAGCCGGTCGACTCCAGAGTTGAATATTTGTCACAAAGCCAGATTGCGTCCATTTGTTTCCCTGCGGAAAAAATGTCCTCGCCACCCGTTTCCATACTCATGAAAAGTACATCCATTATAAGGATCAGATATATTCGGTCTGTCGAGGTTCATGAAATATACACTCAATCAGCTGAAGTGTGCAGTGAACTCTTACATCACCATTCCCCTTCATTTTTACTGCTTCTTAGGCTGCCAACATGGCAGGTCATAGAAACTGATGAACTCTATGGAAGCTGTTTCTCAGTTTAGGTCTACCTTGTCCAAACTGAAATGAGACAGGCTTTTGCCTAACAACAAAGCTACATTTGGACAGATTACCATTGGTCTGTTATGTTAAATTGTACAGAGATTTAATACTTATTACTTTCTAGTGGTCAAAATCTCCGGATGAGTTGGATCTCGAAGAACCAAAATGGTAAATGCTGATGTGAGCCATAAACCAAAGCAAAAGTCTAATAATAATAATTTGGTTTGTGAAAAAGTAGTTGGTTGTAAAAATGGTTGGTTATGGCTTTGTGGTAAATGCAGCACTATGACTATGTTTAAAGGGATTTAAAAGTCAGAAATTTGACCAATATTGATATTGGTAGATTCTCATGGTTGTGATATCAGTGAAAGGCATGAAAAAGGGGTTTTTAACTTGTTTACCTAAAGGAGTTATAATCAGATGTTTTGTCATATCTCATTCAAAACATTAATTTCCGATGCTGAATGGATTCTGTGATTAAGGTTTTCAGCGAGGAGTGGGTCCTCAAGTGCTTCGTTGCTGCGTGGAAGGACGTCGTTCTTGAGACATTGTCCTCGCTGCACTGTGACGTAATCGGCCTTAAGATGCAGCAGTAGAAAGAGGCACACTTTGAATTGAGACACAGCCAATAATTGGGCATATAATCTAAAAAAAACCCCAAAAAACTGCTATTATGCTCATATTTCATTATGTTGTAAGTATTTGTGTATATAGCCTCCTTAAACCACAACATACAATCGTTATATTTTCTTTCTAAAGTATAGATATGAGTTGTTTGTATATGTTATGCAACCAAAAAGCACAGTTTTGACTCACTCTTTGGGAATTAATTAGTTGCAGCAGCAGAAAAGTTGATGAGAATTGGAGATAATTAATTGTGCAGAGGATGAATGATGTAACAATTGTACCATTATTCAATGCATTAGAACAGCTAGGGCAGTCTTTTAAAAAAAGTTAAATATCTGTTTTTACAGAGAACGAATATTGAAGTATTTACAGAAGGAGCACAGAGGATCGTAGGATTGAAGGATGATTTGTTTTTTCTTAGTTTCACTTCATTTTGACTCTCTAATTGGAATTTTTTTAATGCTGGTCTCTCATTTCTTTTAAATCCCTCCCCTCAACATGAAGTTTTAATATGAATTCAGAGTAAGAATTCCCCCAAATTAAAACCATGAATATTAACACATGAAATGATGGAGCTGAGGGAGAAAAACATCTTCAGGGGAGGAACAAAGACTTTTCTCGGGGGAATACATGCACAGTGCACGTAAGTATGTTATCAACAGGACACATCTCTTCAGGTATTAATTTCTGCCGTATCTATGTTCGCCCTGTCACAGCGGGGCGATACGGCTGGCGAGTGGACCAGCTCATTTGGAACGTAATACTGTACAGCTGTGAGATAAAGAGAAGCGGGCGAGATTATAATGGCCACAGATAGAACAGAGAATTACAGAAATGAAAAAAAAAAAAAAAAAAGATGAAAGCCCACAGAGATAATTAGTCTTGGTCCAACTTGTATGCGAGGAGTCGGTTTTTGGAGGCCAACATGTGCTGTTATTTTTATTTTATTCCCCCTGTCTTAATTTTGTCTCGGGATTTGGCGATGCTGTACACATTGTGCCGAGTATTACTGTAAAATCCCCCTCAAAAGTAAAATTACCCCATGATTTAAATTAAAGTAATAATAGGAGGCTGGAGAAAGTGATGAGCAGTTGCCACTGAATGACTAATGTCAATATTTATGGTAGTGATTGGTGCTTTTTAATTTTATTTCCCCCCCTCTTTCTTCTTCTGGATGTTGCTGTTGGCAGCTCCACCACACGCTGCTGATTGTGTGATGACTGTACCATCGTTTCTTCCCAAATTGCTGTCACCTTTGATCGATCTGGCGGCTCTCCACTTTGCCACCATTTCCATAATTCTCCTGTCTTTTTCTCTTTTTTTTTTTTTTTTTTTTTTAGTTTTTACTAAAAATCTAGCACTCAACCTGAGAAGCGGCCACATATTTATGATTGTGAAGTGGAAACGAGGTAGTTTTATGTTGTGTGAATACATAAAACTGCTCACACACACACACACACTTTTCCTCCACATGAGGGTCACTGGTGCCTAATCCTAGCTGACGTAGGGCGAGAGGCAGGGTACAGCCTGGACAGGCCGCCAGTCCGTCACAGGGCTACATAGAAACAAACAACCACCCACTCTCACGTGTCCAATTAACTTCTTCATGTGTTTGGACTGTGGGAAGAAACCGGAGAACCCGAGGAAAAAGTCCACCCATGGGGAGAACATGCAATCTCCATGCAGAAAGACCCTTGATCCAACCAGGTCACCAACCCGGGTCTTCTTGCTGCAAAGGCAAGAGTGCTAACCACTACATCGACCGTGTGGCCCATACAGTTCTGCTTCTTCGGCCATCTGTCTCTGAATCACTATTGATATCATTCATATAGCCAACATTAGGTTAAAGGGTTACAGTAGTCACATTTAGTTTCAGAAAAGATGCAGAAACAGAACAATAACCAAGTGGGACAATTCAGTTTGGTACCATTAGGAATAAGTACCAAAATAACCAGCCCCAACTTTTCAATTCTTTGGCACCCTTCCCTCGGGGAACCAGAGTGAAACGGTCTGGTACAGTCAGGGTGAATTTAGACCGGCTCCACCCACAACAGTCAGCTGATTTGGGCAACAGAAAAACGTCACTCCCTTGCGATCGGTGTTGCTTTAACGCCCGCAGTGTCTTCTCATACGAAGCTTGACGTTTTGCTGGGACAAACAGCCACAAAGCAGGAAATTCCGTCCTCGCTCCTCAGTACTGAGCTGTCTTCACTAGATTCTTCCAATTTAACTCATCACTCACCTACAAAACCTTGGAAAGAAAAGGAGACCCTGAACAGTTTTCTGTCCAAAGTCCTGGGTTTCCGGTGACAGTTGCAGAAACAGAAATGCTGAACCACTGAGTTGAAATTCCACTTTGAAATGAGCAACTTGCAAAGGTTTTCCAAAAATCAAGGTGGCATGCTATTCCTGTGAAGATGTTTCTCAGCAAAACACCATGATATCACTGTGCCTTTTCACTAAAATGGACAAGAGAGCTTTTAAAAAGGTCCTGAGGCCAAGCTGTGCTCACAGCACCCTCTACTGGATCACTCAGTAACTACTTCAGATGGTCTGATGCGCTTCTCAGCTGTATATTTTGAACTCAAGTTGAACTTTATCTCCAAGTATAAACAGATAAATCAGACAAAAAGTCTTTACTGTCAATGAAAGAACTTAAAATTTTACTTAAGTAACATATCTTTGTTTTTATGCTTGCTGTAAATTATGGAGTAGTTAATATTTTGATGGTATCTCATGGTGATCTTTATTCACATTTGAAATCACAAACACGGTGACTGTTGAACTGAATCCTAACTTTAAAATGTATCACAAATCAAGTCACATTCATAATATCAGGCAGAAAAACTGCAAGTATAAAGTTTTCTCTGCACTTTTTTTCATTTATTATATTTTTTTCTATATTGATAAAGTGTATGCAAATAATTTAATTTAATATATTTTTTAGCAAAATAAGATTACCAAACTGTGGATTAAATATACAGGTGACAGTTTGACCACCAACAACAGCAAATTACTAAATTAAAGGAAATTGTCTCTCAGCTAATTAGTTTTTGCTAATCTCCTCTGGCACAAAGTAAGTATGCTTTGTCTGAAAAATCCATCTTTGTCCAGTCCAAGTACATGGAGCCAAATTCCAAACTGAAAAATACCTAAATGTGAGGTCTCAGAGGAACTAATACACCTCCAGGTGACTCGCATACAAGCAAATGTTAGGTCTTGAGATCTCATACAGAAACACACATTTGTAACACAGAAGGACGATAACTAATCTGTATTTCCTCATTTCTAAAAAAAAGCATACGTGGTGCAGATTCATGTGTGCCTCCCTCCACTGTAAATATTCTGACAATAATAATCTCCATTCAACAAAGAATAAAAAAAGGTGCTGTGTATTTTTTTTGAATCAGCCAACTATTCCTCTCTCTGCTTTAATAATATATCTTTTCCAGGCCGGCGGCATGACTGTTCCCGGTGAAAATCTCTCTGTAGCACTCAGCGGGAATGATCGGAATACCAAATTGGAGGAATTAATTCGAGCTCCTTTACCGCGTGAGAAATGGACGCCATACGTGTCATTTTTCCTCTCGCCTTGAGCCTTCACTGGCGTCGCCCGGGTTTCTTTGCACCGGCCGAACATGTGACCGCTATCAGTGATAAAATTCAATCTTTGGTAATAGCCCGTCGACGGTAATCAAGATAAGATCTCTCTGCAGCCAACAAAGACCAGACATTGAGGGATTTTCTCTGGAAAATGATATTTAATATGCATGAGGTAAAGGAGGGCAGGAAATGAAGCTTCTGCTCAGCAGAGACATTTATGTGCATGCGTGACAACTTGAAAGTGTGTCTACATGTGTGTGCGTGTATTTCCTTTGCCTGTGTTTGTCTCCTGCTGGTCACCTGTTGACGGTGGCCGAACTGATTCTCTGTCCCTCTTCTCGTCCCCTTTGCACGCAGACAACTCTCAGAGTTTCGTTTTCTTTGATGACGGTAAGCTGTGCTAATTGGATGAAAATGTCAGCATCAGCCGCCGTGAGGCTGCAATCAGTGTTTTATTTATTTATTTATTTATTTATTTATTTATTTGCTTCTGTACCAATCACCATCAGTATGCTGTTTGTGCTCGTCTCCACACTCGGGACTGGGTCGATGCGTCGAGTCAAATCAAATGATTACAGACACCAGTGAACCCCTCTCGTCTGTCACAGATACCAGAGCCTCTTCAGCTGACCCTCCAATCAACGGACTCACTGGCCGCCACGCTCACTCTCCCATAATCTTATCAAGGATTTTTTGTGGAACCCTTTTATTAAAAAAGAAAGAAAGAAAGAAAGAAAGAAAGAAAACTGTGACTTGAAAGTGACATAATTATCAAATCCATTGGATTAAGATTGAAGTGATAACATACCAATTATTTGATTGATCCCTTTGGCTTTGGAGCAGGAAAAGAAAATGGCGTCGACATGTTTAGTGGCAACGTTCCGACAACGATATGAGGACTGTGCTGCTAAAAGGAAAAACATATGGCAGAAAATTGTCACGAAACCTTGCCAATATGTGTATTGATTAGGGCTGATTAATTGTTTGTTTTTAAACTGAAAACAAAATTTAAAACTATAAGACTAGAATTTAAGATTATACCCTAATGTATAATGATAACATTTGACTTAGGGTTCACACTTAATACCGTCAGTTTAAGATCATATTATTTTAATTCTGTGATACATGATGATGTGTTGGAAGCAATTTATACCTTTATTTTTAAACTTAAGAGTTAAATATAAATTGGTTAATACAGATTTATTTTAAAACTCGGCGATAATTGAGCTGAAAGTTGACTTATATTGTGAATTAAATCACAGTTGCAATATCTGACAGAAAAATCACAAGTAAAAAGTTTTCCCTAAATCTTTTAGGATCAGTTCAGGTCATAACTGAAACAGTTAGGCAGCAAATGCTGTGCTGGTAGTCATAGCTGGAGACATACAGTAACTGTCGCCTAAGGTACTGTTGCAGCCTTGACTGTCAAACTAAAGTCATAAAAGAAGCTTCATTCTCTGTAGGGATGAGCCGATATAATATTTGGTATTGGACAGAAAGAAAAAGTAAAATCCACTACCATCCAAAAATACTATTTATTGCATGCTTTACTATACACAGATAAAAATCTACATTTATTTTAGTTCAGTCATGTTGTGGGCTGTTTATTTCCTTCTTTATGGGCGAAGAATATTTGTAACACAGTTAATCGCTTGAGATGTTTTTAATAGCCTCAGTAGAAAGGTTTAAAAGGTCTAATATCGGTCTGATATCAATATTGGTAGATGCTCAAGTTTGTGATATTGGTATTAAACCCAAGAAAATGGTATCGTGCCATCTCTAATTCTCACTAAAAATTTGTTTTGCTAATGCTGCAGTCACATCAGCACAATTTTTTTTTTCCGCATAAAAAGTCAATGTACAGACGTGAGTACACTCACATTTCGCCTTGACATTTTGACGCCATTCGCTCCCTTTGCTTGACTTCAAAAGATTTCGAGCCAGCCAGACTTGGTGGAGGAAAAACTTGTCGTCTCTGTTTTCACCCCTGGAGCTCTACGATACGAGAAGTTTTATCTACAGGGGCCATTTTTTTAAAATAAGAAAAAGCTTGGAATAAAATCAGCAAGGAAATTGGTCTACCGAGTAAGTCTGCGATCGATGTGAACGCACACCAAAAAAAGACCATAAAAATGATCTTGCGCACCGTGATGTGAAAGTCCGCGCTCGATTTGACCGCAGCGTAAAGGTTGAACAGCAAGGATTCCAGTCATGATTCTCATACAGGTTTAGTCACGTACATCTGTTCAAACGCCTTAAATAATGTACGTTATTGGCTCAGTACTTCACGTGAGTCAAGATCGCAGCGGGGGGGGAAAGTGGAAGGAACGTTAAGGACATCTTATATTTAGATCACTTCATCTTTGGATGTCATATACAGTCCTTGACTTTGAGTACATGCATGTAGGGCGATGTTTGATTTGGCTACAAGTGTAATTTATTTCCACGTAAGTGGATACGGGGATTAAAATCGACAAACCCCTCGAGGTAACAAGGTTCCACCATTGACCCAGTCCTCGTGGCGCTCCCATCAGCATGTGACAGCATCGCATCATTGTGACTGTACTGTGATTGGTTGTGACGGACACCTAATATACAGCAAGTGTCTCATGTGCCACTCCTGTATGTAGGTTTTAATCACCTCCTTCAAAGCTCCCACCACCACAGCCCATGCTTTGAAGGGAACCATTTTTCTTTTCTCTGTGTGTTTCTGAGTGTGTGGATTCAGTGGCAGGTATAGCAGCAGCTGATACCACAGTTAATCTCTTAGGTGGCATAAGATCAGGAGGTTTTATTGCGGTCACCTCTGAGCATAATGTAAAGAGTCTCCTGGCTGAAAGGACACGTGGCCCTTTCACACACTGACAGAAAAACCATGAATCTCTGTGTCTATTTACCTTTTTTTACCTCCACGTCTCTGTAGACTTGCCGCAGTCGGTAAGAACAACCGCGCGTTTACTGGTTTAGCATATTCACAGATGTGTGTCTTCTTATTTTGTGACACGCTCCGTTAACCTCATGTGATTTAGAGTGAAATTGCAATCTGTTTCTTCCACCCTCCAACCAAAACGCGTGGATAATGAAGCTAAAGAATTTGCCAACAATCCCCCCCCCAAAAAAAAAGATCAAAGAGGCCAAATCCAGGCGTCCAGACTCGCCTCTGTCGCATTTTTTCATCAGTTTCCCTTGAAGTTTGTCACATTTGATATGCTACGTGTGACTGTCTGTGGGGTTTTTTTTTCCTCTCATTTTTCTGTGAAGAAACAGTCGTGTTTGCATAAAAAAAAAAAAAAAAAAGGCTGATGAAACGATGCCGAAATCTGACAAGTTTCCGACGTGATGTCTTAATTAGTCTCCAACGGAATCACATCAATCACACCAGCCACCATATCAAACACCTCTTCTCATGTCACGTCAGGTTTGTTCACCTGAGCTGGTGATGTATCGTATATAATATTCTAAAATCAGATTTATAGTCTGGGACATTTAAGATAAATAACTAGCTTAGCACAGATAAACAGGGTTTGGGTAATGGAGGGAACATCTGCCTGAGTATATGAGCAAACTAAAGCCACTGATGAACCACATTCAGTGTCTCGTTCCTTTATTTTTGAGAGTTTATTTTGGTTTAACTCTGAAGCGCAAAACAACAAGGCTCTGCAATGTCCTCTCATTTTGATATAAAGTGGTGAAATGTGTCTCCTATTGAGGGAACGTTGTTCACATCTTGAAGACAACGGCCATCAAAATATTAAGTTAGTAAGGTTAGTTTCCATTCCATCGTTACCGTTTTTATGTTTAGATTAAAAGTCAAAGACAAGACATGAAGAAATTTCTCTAAGCAGAGGTTTGAAACATCATAATGTCTAGACTAGACTAAACCTGAGCCTTAGTTTAGCCTGGAATTAGTCTGAATTTCCAGGAAGGTTAGAAAAACTGTCAAAATGTGACTATTCTCATTGACTTAGCAGTTATTGGACCTGGTCCTGAACGGGCCAGTGTCTGTCTTTACCCAATTTGTTCCAGAAACCGATTTGTTCTGCGCATGTGCAAAGTGTAACTACTTCCTGTCAAAACAACTTATGGCTGGTTCAGGGATTTTAAATAAAATAATGTTATATTACGTTTTAAATTGTTATTTTTATAAAATGTATCCATGGTATGATTTTACATTTTGTTTTATGAGTTAGTCTTTGAAAAATAAAATTTGTAAAGATAGCTGGAGGACCCTCATATGAATCGGTTTCCAGCTGACCAGATTCTTTTTTTTCTTCATACGCATTAGTCATTTAGCCAGTCTTACATAGCAACATTTCCTTTCAACCTGGCTTTCAAAATAAGAGCTGCTGATTTTGTGTTTTGACTTCTCATATAACATTTTGTCATTACACTTAACAATAAAAATAGCTCACATTCTGTATCTTTTACAATAAAATACATGTTTTTTACGATATCTTTCATTTTCCTAGTTAACCCTACAAAATAAAGCACATGTTTTTAGGTTATTTTTAACACGTGTTAAATATGTTCTGTTAGTAGTTATTCCACAACTGTCATTAGCCGTTACAGGAAATAGTCACACTTCAAACTATGCACAGAACAAATCGTGGCAATAAATAAAGCTTATAGTCGTGATTCTTGTAAAATAAAGAAACGTTTTCTTTTTTGTTTCGCTGTAGTCGTTAACTCCATAAAATAAAATACACATTTTATGTCATTCTGCAACTGTTGTAATACGTTGGCGGTGACAGGAAGTAGAATTTTGCACCTTGCGCAGAACAAATTGGGTAATGACGACAGACATTGTTCGCCAAAAGGTGACCTCTGTATTAAAGGTCAATCAGTGTCTGATTAGTAACAGCATCAGACTCTTTGATTTGAAATGTATTTATGACATCAAAGTTAGGAGAAAAAAAAAATCTACCTTCAGTAAAGTTAGCAGAAGTTTTGTATCGTATCAGGTTTTTATCCACACAGAACCAGAGTTTTGTGAGCCCTAAAATCTTAAAAACGCTAACCAAACAGCACGACTTTGAGAAAATGACGATGTCATAGCCTGTCGTCGTTTTCTTCATAAGCTTTATGTGTGTGCTCCACGTCTTCTTTTTTAAATTTTTGGTGTATTTCCGTGGCAGTGTTACGGCGCCACATACAGGCCAGGCATATGTACCACAACGCTGCGAGTCATTTTGTGTGTATGAAATATTTCTTGAAACAATGGCCATGTTTAGGAAAAAAAAACTTTTTAAAAAATGATAAAGAACATATAGGGAAAGTTTTGTTTCCGTGTGGATAAAGCCTTAAAGGTTTAGTGGGAAACAAATAGTGGCCTCTAATGGTGAGACAGCAAATCGTAACAAACCAAGGGCCTTCCCTTTCAGACGAGGGTCAGGAAACCAATGGTAGCAATTCCACCCTGAAGTACAAAAACCAAAAGATGTTTTATTTTAAAGCGATGTAACACATACACAAACATATTTATGTGGAGTTTCATTCAGTTTCTTCCAATAAACCCTCCTAAATGTTACACACTGGACCTTGGAAGGACATAAATGTCCCCGGGAGGTCGTAAGAGTTCATTTGAAGGCTGATTTAGGTGGGAACGACCACAGGAACCACCATCGCGCACACATCACGTCACATCACATCACACACCCCCTGTCTCTCACCGTGTGAGCTTAATTTCTTCACTGTCCTCACCTGTAACCTCTGCCTCCTTTGGTTTCACCCTCTCTCTATCTATTCATCTTACTGTCTGTTTGCATCTCCCTCTCTCTCTCTCTCCGTCTTCTTTCCTACATCAGTGAGAAATTGGATGGTTTTTGATTATTACATGGCTGTCAGGCTCACTGCTAATAATTGAATTGAATCCCAGTCCATCTCTTTCACTTCTCTCTCCCTCTCTCTCTTCTTTTCATCTCATCTCCTTCTTGTTTTCTCATGTTCTTTGTTTTTCCTCAACCGTTTTTATTCGACATGTCCTTCTTTGCACCTTTCTCTAGTTTGATTTTTTTTTCTTTCATTCCCTCTACATGTCTCTCTCTTTCAGTGTCTCTCTCTCTCTCTCTCTCTCTCTGTGTGTGTGTGTTCTTTCTCTCCCTCCATCTCTCTCATTCTCCCTTCCCGGCTCTCTCACTCCTTGAGCACTGTGATACTGTTGTCATGGTGATGCCCATCATTTTCTGGCATGAATGGAGAATACTTTATTGATGAGACGGCATGACAGAACGGGGAGAGTGACGGAGGGAAAGACAAAGACGGACAGAGAGAGAGAGAGGGGGGGGGGGACCACTGGCAGGAAAAATCGGAATGATATGGGAATCGTCGCTTCCCGCTGCTTGAAAATACAAAACATTTCCACCCTGTAATTTGTTGAGTGCAAATGTGTAAAAGAGGACATTGCAAGCCAAAGCACGGTGAATCTTCTCTGGGGGTTTGGTTCAATCATGGCTGCGGAAAAATGACCCCCCCCCAAAAAAAAACAAACAAACAAACAAACAAACAAACAGCAACAAAAAAACAGCTTGTCTCCTTCTCCTTCTTGTCTCTCTCAGTGTGAGAAGTCAGGAGGGAATTTCCTCTGATTAGGAAGCAACAAGCTGGCTTCAGCTGTGCCAGCGCCTCTTTCCCATGTTTAATGATTTGCTCTGTGTAAACATGGCAGCCTTTTAACTGAGCGTTGGTGTTTTCTGGGGCTGCACGGACGTCGTTATTAGCCCGTCGTGGTGCCACGTTCGCCCCAACTGGCGTCGCCATCCAAGGCAGGAGGCGAGCTCGTTAGACGCTTGTGATGGAGACATCACACTGAGACAGACAGACAGAGAGAGACGGAGAGAAAGAGAGGTTTGGCTGACACCGTTAGCCTAAAATGAAGAAAACCCCAGACAGATTTTTAGTGTTTTTTTAGCGTCAAACACATGAAATACTCCAGTTTTTAAACCACAGAAGCTGTTGTAAATGAGTTTTGAGATACAGAGACAGGGCGACGACTGCTGTGAGTTCAGCGGCATGAAGCAGAAAAAATGAGAGTGTGTTAGGATCACGGTGACAACTGAGGTCGATCTAAGATAACCTGTGTTTGACCTCTGACCCCGTTTTTTTTTTTTGGCTCCACAGTTCACCTGCTGTCAGAGACGATCCAGGGCGTCACGGCCACAGCCACCGGCGTCCAGTACCAGCAGTCCTGGCTCTGCATCCTGTAAGCTGAAACAGATGACACACATCACGTGTGTTTGCTTTAAAACTCGTCGGTCAGTTATTTAATTAGCTAGTGTTAGGTTTATGTTGGGGTTAGGTTTAGTTGGGATGATTAAGGTTAGGGTGAGGGGCTAGAACCCTCAAAACACTCCAAAACACTGACCTACTTAGGAGCAGTAGTCCTCATGGAAACTAAAACCTGGTCCTAATGAGGCAGAACCTCATATCTGAGGAACTGGTTAAGTTTAAGACTAAGATTTGAATTGTGGTTAGGTTAAGGTGTGGGTTAGACATTAACTGGTTATAGTTAGAGATAATGCTAAATGAATGGAAGTCAGTGCAGCGTTCTAAGAAAATGTGTGTGTGTACCTGGTATTCCTTATGTTGTGGGGACCTAAATCTGTTTAAACAGTCACATTATGGGGACTTGTCTTCTTTATGGGGACAGAAATCAAGTCCCCATAATGTAAATTACTACATTTTAAGGTGAAGACATATTTAGGCCTTAAGTTAGGCTGAGGTTAGGGTTAGGTTAAGGTCAAGGTCAGGGTTAGGGTTAGGGCAATTAGTAATTATGGTTAACATTAGAGTAAGTCTCCAGGAAATGAATGGAAGTCAATGCAAATGTCCTCTGAAGTCATGGAAACCAGTGTGTGTGTGAGAAAATTGTCTCATGCAGCACATTTGAATACTGCCTAACTGTTACTGGAGGGAAAGAGGTTAATCTATGGAAGTGAAGGACGATGCCAGTAAGGTGAAGTGTTGACTTTTCTAAAGACATCCCCATTTTGTCTCCCCTCCCCTCCCTCCCTCCCTCTCTCCCTCCCCTCCCCTCCCTCCCTCCCTCCCTCTCCTATAGCTGCAACGTGAAGCATCTCCAGAGGCGTCACGTGTGCATCTCGCGCCTGGAGAGGCCGCAGAACTGGGGAGAGAACTGCTGCGAGGTCCGCTATGTCATCTTGATACTGGCCCCACTCAAAATGGTAACTGCCGCCCCCACAGGAACTGAATGATCCATGGCATTTATCAGCCTTTGGTGGATTATTACTGTGGCAACACTTGCTCATATTTCATTCATAGAGTTTTATATCATCTGTGTTTTATATTATTTACAATATTTGTCCTGGCTGACATTTAAGTCCTCCGCCTGTCATTGCTTCCTGCAGTCATTCTGCATTTTATACTTTTTTTATTATGATTATTTATATCAGTCATGTGAGGTGTGTTCAGCCTCAAGGTCAAATATCCCTGAAATTCACCTTACCATGTGATCACTGTAAAAAAGAGATTTCAAAATATTAGAAAAAATGGAAACTCACTTTTGCATGAATAGAATGAAAACACACATGAAATCAATATTTTTTTTTTTAACTCAAACCACATTTGGTGGTGTTTTGAAATCATATTTCTTCAGGTGCGTCTCAGTCTGAACACTGGCTGCTAAAAACTGATTGCTAATCATGTTTTGCATCACTTTTTATGCCACACTCAACAGCAACAACGTCAGAAATGGTGACATACATGTGCTGCACCCCTCACTGCACGCTGCACGAAAACACGGAAAAATCCCAGCAACTTGACAGCGTGTTCTTTCGGAAAGCCAGCTGTTGCACTTATATTTTTCTTGCATATGTGTTAGAATTCCAAGCCACGCTTGTAGTTACACTTACTTGATTGCCAAAGCAACCGATGCAGATGTGTTAGTTCTGTCTAGACACAAAATCTGCCCGTGTAAGCCCAGATAATCTGCCCAAAAAAATATCAGATTTTAAGAGCGAAGATAGCCGTAGTCTCAGGGTCTGGAAGGTGAAGCCAATCAGGAAGCGCTTGATTTCTCTATTCTCTTGAATGGCCACTCTGCGGTGACTCGTCTGTTGATATGTAAGTTGATTACATTTTCTTTTCTTTTTTTACTGTGACGTAGATTGGGACAGCGAGAACTCACAAACAACAAAAGTCCAGTCCAAAATCCAAACCCTTGATTCCAAAGTAATATACAGTCCAAATCAGGAAAGAACAAGGCCAAGTTTAATTTGCATTTTTTTGCATTGCAGACAAAAAAGGACAACTTTTACTGGAGGCATATGAGAAAATGAGCCAGCCTCACACATCAATTCATATTTTCCTAAGTATTTAATCACTAGTTTCAGGTTCTGTCAACGCAGCATGACAATATGACTATTTTAGAGTAACGTATATAACTTTGGTGTATGTGACTGACAGCAGATGTCACTCACTGTACGCTCCACCCCTCGCTCCCTCTCTTAGCTCCACCCGCTGCTCAACCAAATGCGTTCTTCTCTGGACTCGGACAAAACAAGATGGCGGTTAACAAACTGCAAAACGGGACGCTTCAAAATGGCTGTTCACAAACCGGCGGGTGACATCACAGCGAGGCCTCTCATTGTTATTTCTTCACACACACATGCACACTTTGTGGTTTGGTACCCTCCATGCTGTCTGTCTGTCTGTCTGTCTGTCTGTCTGTTTGGTTTCTGTCTCTTTATTCCACAAACGGGTCTTTGTGTTTGTGTTTCTCCCCTCGTCATTTCCAGCGGCGGCTGCCATTACAACCACTAATGGTGTTCTCAGAGACATTAATCTAAGCCTGGAGTAAATATAAATCACTATCATGTCTCAGGTTTTCTTGATGGTGCCTGTATCTGTGTGTGTGTGGGGGGGGGGATAATCTTTATTTAGGGTCATAATGATAATGATAATAGGAATTCCTTTTGGTTGACAAATATAGCTAGTCAGTAATCTAGCATAAGTGTGGTATGGGTGGAGCGTTTCCATCACCCACCATTTAGAAAGTTTGACCACATTTGTGGCTTTTTCGTACAGTCGGCCAGAAATGCTCTCTTTTAAATTCACTGTTGAACATCAAGGTCGAAACAGTTAACCTACATGAATTGGTAATCAGTTATATAATAAAATAAAAAAAAGTAAAATTAAAATAATTTTACTTTTTTTTAACCTCAAAAGCTTGCTCACTGAGTTGACACACAAAAACTGTGTCCACGAGTGATTTTATTCTTTAAGTAAACACAATGACGGGTAGAGAGCAAGACATTCTGAGATGAATCATGTGTCATAAAAAGAGAGAGAATTCATAGGATCTTTCTGGGCCTTTTGTGAAAAATCCATTTGAAGGTGAGCAGTGATGGAATTGGCTCTGTCAAATGTTTAATTTGTGTTTGCTTGGCAGTGAGGTGGGGAGCATAGAGCTCTATGTTCTCCTTGTGGTGGGAAAGTGATGACATCACACACTGTTGCTTAACTCCATGAAAATATCACAAAATAAAACACGTTTCCTGCCCACAAATTCCAAACCGCAAGGACAATTTTTACATAAAGACATTGCTATGGTTGTTCTGTAACCCCTGAGTGTTGTTTTTATTCTTATATGACCCGCACTTTTTTCCTTAAATCACCCAGAAGTGCAGAGAGTGCTGAGCAAACATAACACGTTAAAAGAGTTGGTGAAAAATTGAAGATGATGGCAGTTTTGAAACTGTGATTACTTGGTCAATTTTCACCCCTTTTTCCACAACTTTACATTTGGGAGCTCTTGAAAGCCTCCTGCCGCTCCATCTTTTTCATCAACCAACAAAACACATTGTTTTCTCTGTTCTTGGATTCTTGGCCAGTTGTATAACAGACATTTCAGTGGGTGGAGCCTCTACTATTAAGGGGGGGGGGTTGTGATCATTTCCCTCAACTGACGCCAAACATTTTATTAGAAATAATCCAATTATAACTTTATTTTCAACACAATATTGATCCCTTTATCGTGAACACAACACAGAATTTATTAGTAGGCGCATCACGCTGACACTGATTACTTTTAATTCAGCAAAGGGAAGCAGGCACCATTAAACATTTCACCGCAAAATGTTCTACTTTAAGATTAATGTCGACATTAAACAACCAACCACACCGAATCATATCAGATCATTCCATACTAAAAAACAAGACTGAATTATAGACCATGTACTTAGTGTAGATACAATTGGAATCGTCCTCTGTAGATGCAGTGATCTAACACACTTATACCCTGAAAGCACCTTCAAACTCAGGCTCGTCCTGTTGTTCTCAGGGAAACTCTTCCAGCTCTCTAACCACTTTGAGAATTCTCCCTCCATGTTCTGCTGCAGTGAGCGTTACTCACTTTTCACACCCAGGTTTTTTTTTTGTTTTTTTTTTTCCTTCCCCAGTCAGCCTCATTAATAAAACCAGTGATCTTCACGACTTCATCAAAAACCTTCTCTTCTTTTTTGGCTTTTAAATAGTCAGAATTTGTTCCTTTTTGTTGTTCTACAAATGTTGACACGGCAACCAAACCAGGACAGTAAGCTCTCACACCTAAGTTTGAGTGAAGGTGATGCGTTATCTGTGCCTTCAGATTAAAGGGGCTGTACGTAAAAAGTGTAAAACTTTTCGGATTCAAAGTTCAAAACGTTGATGTTGTCTGCCAGGAAGTTTCTGAAACACAGAAATGATGAGTTGTGCTTATATTCAGTGTTACACTATGTTTTCATGCACATATAGTACAAAACCGTTCCCCACACACTGAACATATTTATCTATATATACTGTATCTGTCTGATAATCACATAACTGTCCAACAGTTTGCTTGACAGGTCTTAAATTTGGCAGGTGACGCGCTAAGGCCACCACGGTGTGCAGGGCTGACTTTGATGCTGTTTGGATCAGAAATGCTAGAGATATTAGAGTGTGACCAACATTTTGCACAAAAATACAGGCTCTGGTTGAAAGCAGCAGCAGAGAATTATCACATGTTGACTGGAGAGATGACAATTATGGACTGTAAACACTTTATATACTTAGGAACATCCATCCACAACATAGAGAGACAGTGGCTTCAGCTTGGAAAACAACCCACATCTGCATCATCTTGAAGATGACATGATCAAACTGCAGACCCTCCTGTTTCTTCTCCTCTCGTCGAGACGTTTTTCGGAGGGGTAGTGAGGCTTTTTAGATTTGGTAACTTTCAGCATTTCTAGACCGTAGCTGCAGCTAGCTGTGTTTGAGTTATCTCAGAGTGTTTGAGTGCTGCGTGCTCTGTTATTGTGCAGGTGCCTCTTCCAGGGCAAAGTTGCAAATGTAAACAAAACAAAAACACAGTTTGTGGGGCGTAAATAAAAAATGAAAATCAGTGAAGCCAGTGTCTAAATCTCTGGTGACATGTAATGGCCATTGTATGACCTACTTCACTACATTTCCTACGTAATATACCTTTTAAATGAGACTTCTTCTGACTCTTTTTTTTCCCCTCAGTTCTGGTTGAAATTCAGCTCCCACTTTGCATATAAGCTCAAAGGCTTTGCTAATTCTCTTTGCTGCAGCTGCTACTGTACGCGGCGAGTCCGCCTGTGTTGGCTTCATCACCACCTGCTTAACAAGGCCTTCCTTGGCACCAGGCGCTGTCAGAGCCGTGCCAGAACCACATTAGCATCGCTCTGTTGCTCTTTGTGACTGGGGACAGCGTTATTTGTACCACATGTGGGTTTGTTGACGAAGGCCCAGCTCCAAACCTGCCATTTTTACCTACATAGACAAGAACTTGATATCAAACCCTAAGTTTGTGTTACATTTACTCAATTTCATTGTAATTGAAGACGTCATATTAAAAGGATAGATGCTTTCTAGTTATTTATTTTCAGTATTGCTTAGTATTAATCAGCCTGTTGTCTGGTCCATAAAATATTCACATAACAGTGAAAAATGTTGTCCTCACATTCACGACATCATGAAATGTCTTGTTTTGTCCACCACCCACAAATATTTTCAGGTTACCGTCATAAAGGAGCCAAGAAACCAGAAAATATTCATGCTTAAGAATCACAAATCAAACCGATTAATCATTTATCAAAAGAGCAATTAATTTACCAAATTAAATATTGCAGCCCCAGTACTGAGTTCTCCCAGAGCCCACATTGTCTCAAATCACAATGTTAAAGAAAGCAAAATTTAAGTTAATTTATCCGCCCTCTTCTTTTGCCTTGCCCATCCACAAAATTTCATGTAAACTAGTCTCGTAGATTATTTGGCGTAGTTGTATTTAATTTTAGACAGACAAATTACCCAAAAATTGTTTATATCAAGTGTGTCTGTTATTTTCATATGTTTTACCATATACAGTAGTTTGGCATAATCTAATCGTACAGTTATTAAACAAATTAATCTATGAACAGCCAATGGAGGACATATTTTTAAAATTATTTCTTGACTGATTGTAGAGAAGGAATTTAATTTACCAGGCTATGTAATGTTTGCAGCCACAGACTCAACCTAACAGTCGTTCAATTCAGCCTTTTATATGAGCTTAAGACAAGGGCCTTGCTTTGCAGAGGCCACCATCTTGTGCCACCGTGTTTCTTCAGCAGCCTGAACAGACACACCAGCTGTTTTGCATTTGTGAATCCTTTCTGGTTTGTGAAGGCCACCGTAGTTCCCTGATGCACTTGCTAAAGGGAAAAGTGAGTGTCACTGCTTAATCAGTAGCAGAAACCCTTCCTGTTACAGCTATTGTTTTACAACGGTTTTGTCACCCACCCACCATAAAAGAAAGAAGAGACAATAACCTCCAGTGTCTTTATAGGAGCAGCTACTGAAACCAAATCTATTTTATTAAAAATCCCCCAAAACTGCCATAAATGCGTAGTACAGTGTGTCTGCTACAGATTCGGGTAGCAACAGTTAGCGCAGGCGACCTCCGTTTGTTGCCTTCTACAGTTTCACCATGAGACGTCACTAATTCCAACACACCTGACCTTTATCGTTGTTTACATCTGTACAAGGTATCAAGGTTAATGTTGTTATTCCATGAGTCAATGAGCCCATTGGATGTGGAGACACAGGCGATTTGTTCTCCAGGCTTCCAAAAGATGTCAACTTCCTTTGATTTATTTGATTTAAACTACAACTACTTGTGTCTGCTATTTGACAGAAAAGCACCAAGACAGCGATGGAGCTGGGCCGGACGTTCGCCACGCTCTTCTCTGACATTTCCTTCCGGCAGAAGCTGCTTGAGACCAAGACCCAGGAGGAGTTTAAGGAGGCCTTGGTTTTCCAGAGGCACCAGCTGACGGCGACCAACCAGCAGCCCACTGCTCTGGGGAAGGAGACCGACCCGCGCAGTCACAAACCGCTCAAGGTGCGTGAGCTACATAGCACACCCGCAGAAACCTTTAAGAAATAGACAATTTATGTGACATAAATTCCCAAATTTCCATTCCTTTTAAGTCCGAACCACGATTGACGTCACCACTGAGTTGGCCGTGTACCAGTTTGGAAAAAAAAAAGGATAGATGCAAACATTGCTGAGGATAACCGTTGTCAGCCATTTTAGAATCTCGCGTCGGGATTTGTGAGGTTGCTTCAACGTTCCAGTTGAAACGTCCAACTAGGAACTCGGGGGGGGGGGGGGGGGGGGGGGGGGGTTAGGGGATTGGCTGGCAGATTTTTCGGTTTTGTCCTCACCTTCCTCCCTCACCTCTCGCTTCCTTTTCATCATCATACTCAGATTAAGGCATTTACCGGCTTCTTAAAGAGATTCCTGCGATCTTTGGTTTGTACAGTTGACATAAGATGGTAAAATGAATCATAGGCAACAACAACAAGGTCTGTCAGTCAGCAAGTGTGCGTATCATAGTGACTCACCAATCAGAATGAAACCTTAGTGTGATGCTCTGAGGTTTAATCCAAACAGTCTGCAAAGTTTAACTATTCACACATTTTTAACTATTTTTAATGTTCTTTTTTTTTTTACAACTTCTCTATCTGCCCTTTATTTGCCGGCAGTGACAAATCTTTTATTTTTTTAATTGTATCATTGTTGCTGTTTTGTGAATCTGTAAACTCTTACAAAAACAGTGTTGGTGCTCTTTTCTGAAAATGCAGCGTTTGCACTGCAAAAAAACAATGGGACCTTTTAACATGCACTCACACATTACGGCCTTTTCTTTGTATTTTTTTTTTTTTTTTCTCTTCCATCTCTTCCTCCATTTTTGACTGCCCTCCTCCTGCCCTTCCTCATCCTCCTCATCCTCGCTCAGTTGGCTCGACTCTTCCATCTTTTCTTTCTCCCTAATCAATCAGCATCAACTCCTGCCAGGGCTCCTCAGTGGGTAAATGACCCTACATCTCTCACAGTCCTGTCAAAACTCCCCAGCCCTTAGCTACACACACTTCCAGAGGGGCTCTGCTTATTGCCGTGGACCAGTGTTGCCGTTGACAGACCACAGCACACAGACATTTCCCCCTGGTGATTTATTTCTCTCTCTTTTTTTTATTTTTATTTTATTTTGTTTCTTGTTAGGTGTTTATCCCATGGCTTGGAAGGCTCAGTGCCACTCAGTGAACAGGGGATATACTGTATAGAAAAAGACTGATGAAGGGGAAAGCGAAGGATGGAAGAGGGCTGTAAGAGAGAGCGAGGTGAAATCAAGAGGAAACAGACAACACAACTTTTCCACCTCGAAAAATTCATCTCCGACCAACCGCAGCAACACACACGCACACGCGCGCGCTTTACTGTCCTTTAACAAACTTTGCTTTAACGTCGTCGCGTGACTGTTCAGAACAAATGGCGAGCAGCTGGGCCGTAATTCCTCTGTAAGATTTTTGTTTATCAAACCCCAGGCACATGCAAACACACAGTCCGCACACACGCTGTGAATGATTCCACGATGTATAGAAGGCTTTAATGGATGAAAAGTCCACGTTGAACAAGCATATTTTTACGATCTGGGAGTAAAAAAAAAAAAATCTAAACTAAATGCTGAAGCTGCTGTTTGTTTTTATGTTGGTGTTGAGATAAATGACCTTGTTTTGGCAAAAAAAAAAAAACCTGCCAAATGTTTTTAAGGTGACAAATGAGGCAGACATTATTTTTCCCAAAGGCTGTATGTACTGATGGTTAAACCGCGTCTCATGATTTTGACCATTTAGAAAACAGAGCATTGTGGAGTTGGATAATTTACCTAATAATCACAGTCAGGGCTGCACATTTTGTTTCCAAGCTTCTGTAACCTGAAAGCTTCTTCCTTTTTTAGGAAGCCCTTCATGTCTCCTTTTGAATTACATCGTCTAATGTCCTCCGCCTCCTCCCAACTTCTCTAAAAATACTCAAAATCTTCTCTCACTCGCCGTTGCTGTTATCTCTCTGTCATTCCTGATCATTCTCGGGATGTTTCTGTGTTTAAATCCAGCCCAAGCTGCTCTGCATTCTTTGCTTTGTATATTACACACTTCGAGACTTTCTTTGACTGCCTCGTTAAGGGTGATTATTCTAATTATGTGCAAGAGCTCCAGTGGAATCACCCGTGTGTTAGTCGAATCAGCAAGTGTGTAATCGTCCGCGGCAGAGAGCAGGTTTTCCGTGCTGCCGCAATTTTTTTGACGCTAACCACAGTTGAGATGAGCTGAATTAGCAAATTGTTTACAAAATGGTGATATGTATATAAATAAGAAAATGGTATAAGTGTCTGTAGTAGTAGGAACAAGCTTGTTATTGACCTAGAAACCCAAATTTGTGTTTCTCTGTTTGACGTTGCTCCTCCGCTGTTCTGTCACTGTTTTCATCTGCTGGTTTATTATAGTCAGAAGTTCCACTCTGAAATGACAGTGGATACATCCACTAGAGGGCAGCGCAAAGTCAAAACACCAAAAATCCTAATGTTGGAGGAAGTTGTGATAGTGACAGTGGGTTTATTTGCAGAAATGGAGCAAACTACTTTGATACTATGTTTGCATAAGTGTACATTGACTTTAGAGTCTTTATAGGCTTCTTCAGTTTTGATTTTGGCGAGTCCCCGCGTTTTAAAACCATCCTGTGAGTTGTTAAGGTCACACGTGTTGTTGTCATGATGGATGGACTCCCACACCAAAATCAAAACTGGAGAAGCCTTTTGGATGAAACATGAAACGCTATCATTAAAGTAACAGAAGTCTAGTTGTCTTTGCTTTTAGACACATGGACATATTCACTTTATAAAACAAAAAAACTTTTGTTGTATAGTGAAGGCAAGGGCCTTGCTTTACGGTGGCTGCCATCATGCACGTCTACATCTGTGGGCTGCTGCTGCTGCTGCTGCTGCTGCTGCTGCCGTTTGAAATGAAGTTGGCATCCAAATTCACAGCTTCTTGGTCGGGACTTGACATTACTTGACTTGACATGACTTGAAACATGACTTAACCCTAAAAGTTTAATTACATCCACCAAGGAGGTTATGTTTTTGCCAGCCTTTGTTTTTGTCTGTCCGTCTGTTAGCGAAATAACTCAAAAAGTTGAAGACGGATTTTAATGGAATTTTTCAGGAAAGGTGTGTAATGGGACAAGGAACAGATTATTAGATTTTGGTGGTGATCTGGATCACCATGTGGATGAAGGAATTTTTTGAAGGACTCTTGGACTACAATATAAATCCTTACTGTATTTTGAAACAGAGTATGGCATTTATAAAATCTTTATTCTATTTGGCAAAGGTAGTGGTGTGATCGTTTGTATGATAAGTTCCCCTTAAGTTTCCCCTTAACTGCTGCCCGGGAAGCTGTCAATCTGTTTGCCAACACTAACGGTGTTACAATCTCCAAAGCTAAAATACCTTAAATATCTAGTTTATTTTACGTGCTTTTATTGTGATGTCTAAGTGTGCTCTGGAGTACAGTGAGGTACACTTTATTTAGTTTAGTTTATTTGAAAGGGGACAATGCAATTTCATAAAACACATGATTACACATGGTTAAAAAAGCCAGAAGAAGCCAAAAGGCTACTTTTCATCTGTAGTCCCCTGACCATGATGTAAAAAGGCAGCAAAATGCATCTACAAGAGAAAAAACATGATTAAACACTAGATAGCGCACTAATGTAATAAATAATATATGCATAACAAACTGCTAAAGGAGCACAGAACACACGATACCTATACAATATAATACAAAATAGATATTCAAACACTTACTATACAATTAAGAAGGAATAAGGAATAAGGCATGATCAAAACATCAAACATCGCAACAGGCTTATCTTTTAGTGTTGGCAGCTATAGGTGCTGATAAGCCAGATTTTCTTTTTTTTTTGTAAAGGCCTTGTATGTTGTAAGCAATTGAACCTCCTCAGGTACTGAATTCCACGCACTGGCGCTCCTCACTGACCATGCCGACTTACGCAGAGGAATAAGACAGGAATAAGACAGTCGAGTAACACGCTCAGAGCTCTTTCTTTGGCTAACGAACTCTGCCAGAGGATCTGGAGCCAAGTCATGCAGTACTTTATAAATCAAGTTTAAATCTGCAAATGTATGAAGACTGTCCCAGGAAGGTTGATGTTGTAATGCTGCAGGTCTGAACTAATGTCTGCTCCAGCTGGTTCCATCCTGGTGAAAATCACCCGGGCAGTATTAATTATAATAGTCTGAATTATAATGTGTCTCTTTTCCTAATCTGTTGTTTCACATCAAGGCAACTTGACTTGTCCTTGTCCAAAAGGTCTGACCTTCTATCTTCTGTCCACAGTGTTCAGATTTCTTCAAAGCCGGCCGAGGGATTTATGAGGACCTGTGCCGCAGGCTGCCATTCTACCCCTCCGACTTCACAGATGGTAGGCCGGACTTGGACTCGTAGTGAAAGTGAATCACCTTCCTTATTATGCCACTACAGGGTGTCTCTGGCAGCTCCTCGTTTATCTGTCACCCTTTGCCTCACAGATGTGCCTGCGCTGCATCTGTGTCACGTCCAGGGTCTTCCCCAGCTAAAAGTGGCCGTCTCAGATCTCTCACTGCTGCCATATGTTCCCATATGCCCCAAAACTACTGACTGATGTCTCGCCACATCAGACCAGGACCGTTGGCCTCTTTATTAGCACCACGGTCTCTGCAGGCTGCTGAGTGGTTTTTGTTTCTGGACTCATCGGATTATAATCTTGATTATCAAATGTGTGACAGAGTCGCTGCCCCCAGTCAAACACATGATCTACGGTTAAAGAAAAGCACAGTAGGCGATTGTTGAGCTTCATCAGCAGGACACTGAAATGCTAACATTTTGGAATCGCAGCACTCTGTGCAGAGCTTTTCTTATCCGACAGATGCCCTCACTTGATTTGATTTTAGGTGATTAGGTCACTGCTTGTTGCCTTTAAATGATTAATTGCCAAACTGTATTGTGAATTTCTTAGCCTCTTTGCCAGGCTTGAGTCAGCTTCAGTTATGGCCATTCACATGGTAATTTCAAGTTAGGGTGAAATGAAATGGTGTTTTTAGTGATTGACATAGTGATTGACATATTGTAAGCATTTAACAAATATATGCATAATGCCTAAAAACAACTCGTCATCAGTAGAAACCGTCAAATGATTGGTGTTTTTTTCTGATTAGAACTGGGCTTTACTATTTATCTGTTCCCTCCACAGTATCATTTGTGAGCAGTGGCTACAGTTTGAGATGAGAGTTAAAGGAGCAGGCTGAATTATTTTAATTTTTAGATGATTCATAAATGCTGGTGATAAGTCACAAGGTGTGTGACTTGTGTGTATTGCTAGTAGTTGCTTCCTCCTGGTTGTAACGCTAACTTTTGTCATTATTTGCACCAGGGAGTTGTCTGTACTTGAGTAGTGATTTTTCCTCTGAATGTTCCTGTATGCAGAGGAGTTCTATTGCATGCTTTGTCTCTCTTGCTGTTAGAATTTGCAGAGGTTGTAACCAGCGTTTAAGGGGGTTCTAAAAATGTCTCTGACTTGATTTACATTTTATTGAAAGGTAATTATGGAATTACTGAGCAATCATGCCAGAAACGTCCCGCTGTGTCTGCACCTTTTTAAAAGGAAGGGGGAAAAAAACAAAAAACAAATGACTGTGACCACTCAGTTAAATCAGGTCAGCTGACCATGTTGACCTTGACTGTCATAAATAAGAATTATTAACGTCAAGGTCCCTGAAGCTGGATTCTCCTGCTCTGCTGCTGCTTCGCATTAATTTGGCTGTAACAAAATAACATGGCAGATATTTCTGTCTTGTGAGTGTCATCAGATAACGATCATCTGATGAAGGTCACAGGACCAGAATCGCTGTGATCACATTAGAGTCCAATTAAAGTGTTTGATTCCAAAAAAAAAAGGACAAAAAAAAAAAAAATTTGGATGAAAGCTGCTTTTACTAAAATTATGGATAACCGAAAACTGAAATAAATGACTTATACCTACACATAAAAAGGAGCGGACAGTGTTTGCCCTTGTCGAATAGTTTTACTGTAAATGATGGGATGTTGCCTGTTGGCACTGAATGATGAACCCTGCTAATGTATTTGTCATTTTCAAATTAGAGCTGCTGAGGCTCCTCCGCTCTGCTGTGAGCTGAAGATGACTCATGCGTTTGTGTTTATCTCTCTTCTCAGGTATAGTTGGCAGTAATAAAACCCTGCTGAAGTACATGACGACCGCCATCTTCCTGTACATCGCCATCCTCCTCCCCGCCATCGCGTTCGGCTCCCTCAACGATGAGAGCACGCGTGGCGAGATCGGTACGGCGAGCACGCGTTTGCAAATGCGAATAAATCGTAAAATGTTCAAGTTCTCCACAGAGTTTTTTGAGAAAATGTCCTGATTTGATCATTTTTGAACATGAAAATGTGCCACAGCTAATAGAATAAAATGCTGACGGGTATGGTCAGGCTCGTATTTCATTTAAACCAGTGGTTGTCAAACTTTTTATACCTAGAACCACCTGAGAAAATATTGATCTGTTGAAGCAACACCGTTAAAATATAGTGGTGCAAAAAAGGCCAAGCAAAGTCAGATACAGACTTTTCACAGGAGGCAGATTTATTCCCAATAAAATCTGCTCCCTCATCATCCTCCTCTTCCTCACATATACTTCAGATACTGGTGTGGTGAAATTAGATTAAGATGGAGCGAGAGATAAGGTGACCCTCAGCTCCACTCCGGTCACATACCCTGGTTTGTACAGTAGAACAGTATTTCTGAAGTACCACCAGAGGAAACTCGCGTACCACTGGTGGAACACGTACCACAGATTGAGAACCATGGGCTCAGGCATTGTCATCTCAGTCTCAGGCACATGTAGCAGTTTTTGCAACATTGCAGATGACCACGGCGTGAAAATTAGCGAGGGGCAGCAGGAACAAAACTCAGGAAAAGGAAAAAGTGGTAGCAAAGCTTCATGTCTTTGAAGCTTGTTTACGTACATGCTCTGCTGTTCCCTCTGGGTTTTAAGAAAGACTAATTTTCCAGCTCTGTTTAACCTGCAGATTAAACACTCCTTTTTCCTCCAGTCATTCAAGAATGACCGGGTCTCTTCTCTGACATGAAAACATTAACTTAACATACTAATTTAACTCTTTTAATATTTTATTTTTCATATTAGCATAAAAACGTATTTGTTGAACCTGTTTTATTTATGTTCTTTAAAATCCTTCCAGCGTTTTAAAGGCCTCATGTTAACATCTGCTCTGTGGTAAAACGAACTGGACATTGACTCAGTTGCACAGCAGGATACAGCAGACATTAATCATCATTTCCTCCCGCGTGTCCTCCCCGCACAGATGTTCGGAAGACCATCATCGGCCAGAGCATCGGCGGGGTCATCTACTCGTTATTCGCCGGCTCTCCTCTGGTCATCCCTCTAACCACGGCCCCCCTCGCCATCTTCATCAGCGGTAGGTTTTCCCTCTTTATGTCGCCGATGATGTTTGCACCGAAACAGGCAGAGAGTCACTTTTTAACCCACTGATGTTACGTAACGGCTGGTTTCAGGGGCATAAAGATCACGAAACAAGCTCGTCGCATGCAACGACATGTTGACGCTCCATTCGATCCAGAGAGACAACAGCGCATAAACCGCCACTCAGTGGTTTTTAGCCAACAGCAGTGCTTTGTCGGTCGGAATTTAAACGATGTTGACGGCTGGAAAAGCAGCGGCCTTGATGCCAACGTGTCGTTTTAATAGCCGAGTTGTTTGTTGGGTTTGTGGTGTGATGATCTTTGAAGTAATTGCGTTGCCACTCTGCTAAAGCACATTCTCATGGGGGTAATTAGAGAACATTTCCAGGAGCCTGTCTGAGCAAAACAATGGCTTGTTTGTAAAGTTGTAGCTCATCAATGCACAAATATGCGCAAGATGAAAACAACATTTTTATGACTTAAATGAAAACATTACTATTTTCCCCCCTTTTTTATGTTTGAATGAAATTGTGTGTGTCTCAATTTTTTGGCCAGTAGTTGTAACAAAAAATGATATATACATATTTTATTTTATTATTTTAAATGTGTACCTCACAAAGCACAAAATAAATGATCAGTACTTCCCTTTTAACCAGTTTTTTTGAATTTTGTTTGTTTCATACATGTATTTTGGTGCGACTAATTGGATTTTGATGAATTCTGGGGAAAGAGCACTCATGATGAGCCCAACATTTGCTTTGCAGCGTCTGTTTACATTGTAATCTTGGACGACATGTTTACCGCTGCCTCATTAGCCAAAAAAGAATCATCAGGAGTTAAACACAGTCCTGAGGTTGTGAGTGATTTGTAACCACGATAAAAAAAATTGCCTCAGATTTTTCCAGCATGTGTGTTTATATATCCACGCGTGTGCACCGTCACAGTGATCCGAGGAATCTGTGACGACTACAACCTGGACTTCCCGGCTTTCTACGCCTGCATCGGTCTGTGGAATTGCTTCTTCCTCATCCTGGGAGGGGTATTTAACGTCAGTCTGCTCATGAAGCTCTTCAAAAGGTGCCTCTCACATGCACACTCACATTAATTGTTTTCATTCGGCTGCAGTCCAATTTATCGAATCAATTCCCACATTTCTGCTGGTATCCGTTGGCGTGCTTCATCTTCTGTCAAACAGAAAAACGCTTTAAATTGGGGTGGTTGTGACAGTGTCTGCTGCTAAATCACTGGCACTCGACAGGAACGTCTGGTCTGTCTGTGTTGTACAGCAAACAGTTTGTAAAGAAAGTCAATGCGGTATGACAGCTGCCACGGAGCCAGAGCTACACTTGTGCTTCTCTGTCTAAAGCTCCTTCTAAGCAGCACACACAGAGAACTCTTTCATACTTTCTCCCCTCTGAGCTAAACTTAGGAAAAGGCAACATGGGGCAACATCTCTTAAAGACAAAACACTTACTGTACCGGAAAAATGATACAGAAAGTAAGAGAATTTACAGTGCGATTACTTGTGTAAGTGTAGACAATGAAGCTTTGTTGATTTGAAAGCATGTTTGTGCTAGTTGTCACAAAAACAACAATATTAATAATAGTACATTTATTTGTGTAGCTCTTTTAATATTTCAAATTATACTCAATCACCACAAAGCTCAAGCTCATCAGAAATTATGAGACAGTAGAACTTAAACATTGTAACGACGCCAGAATTTTTAATTCTTAAATTTAGATTTAAATACAAACGAGATATTTTAAGTGAAACCAGGAAAGTCTCTCGTGGACCGGCCTGGTTAGCCTCAAAAACAGGTAGCTGGACTAAATTGTGTTGCTGCATGAAGACATAGAGCAAATGGAAAGTAGCATGGGAATGCAGTGTAGTAATTCAGATTAAACTGTGAATTTCTTCACACTCTTGTTTCTGTTTTACGCCGCTGCACAACAATAATCTCTCTTGTCACTCGTGTCATGTTCCTGTGGTTTTCCAGGTCGACAGAGGAAGTCATTGCTCTGTTCATCTCCATTGCATTTGTGGTCGACGCAGTGAAAGGCACCGCGAAAAGTAAGTTCCCGTCATGTGTGACGGATCATGTGACACCGCGTGCAACTCTTGTTTGTTCCTCCAGCTCACTCTCTGCCTCGCGTACGTCACTGTGTGCACATTCTGTGCACATCAAACGCTTGTAGTCAGCTCTGACTAATTTTCAAATTCTTGTGATTAGACACACACAAAAAAAAAGAGAACTTCCTGTGTGTCCTCCATGTCAGCAGATCCAGAATGATGGAAAGCCAAAGTAAACACCTGATTTCTGTCATTTAAAAAAAAAAAAAAAACAAAAAAAACATCTTATCACATTAATGTATGTTCACTTGTTCATTTCCCAGTAAATTATGTTTTGATTAGTTATGTAACGCAGTTAAAAATAGGATTTAACATCACCGTTGACGGCTGACGCTGACTCACGATCCCCATTAGTCAAATGCATGTATCTGCGGCTCCACTCCATTATCACTACTGCACAGGCTTTGGCTCCAAATGACAAAGCACAAAATGGCAGCACCTGTGTACAGGATATTTTGACTATGTGTGGGGAGGAAAAAATATCAAACTTTATAATGTATTTTAGTCATACTTTTTGAGATAATAATCAAAGTGAGCAGCTTTTTTAGTTGTGTTTGCACACATTGTGGTTATATATACAAGCCCAAAATAAAGGTCTGTATGGGTCTGTCATGATCACTTTTACTGGCCATTTTATTAGGTACACCTGTTCTATGACATAGCAGTGCACAGTGCATTCAGGCAAGTGGACCACAGGGTAAAGACGAGCTGCTGAAGTTGAAACCGACAGTCAGAGTGATGTAGAACCATGGTTCCCAACCGTAATATGCACACATATAATAAAATTATATGTGTGCATTTTACATTTAGAAAATCCTTCGCACCTTCGCACACTCTGTAGTATATTCAGAACTCAGTATGTTGGTCCACCTTAAATTTATTCTGCTATCGTTACCAACACCTCTGTGTTCTCTGCACTTTACTGCCTAAGCAAATCTCATCAGGTTAGTTAGCGGCTATACCCGATTGCGTTCCTGTTGTCAGCATCTGTACAACAAACTATCATGTCTGAGAAACGTAAAAAGTACTTAAGACTTGCCTATGTAAAAAAAAAAAAAAAAGAAAACAAGGCAGTGTCGCAAGAGTTACCTAAGTTTTGATTTTATGGAAACCATTTTTACCCATATACACTGTGATACTGCTGTTTATTTTTGCATACAAATGTTTGTACTTATTCACTTCGATCTTTTGGTGAGTGTGTGTGTGGATGGGTTTGTGTTGGGGGGGGCCTGGTTTGTTTTGGACACACACGAGGGGGGGCTTCAAGGAAAAAAGTTTGGGAACCACTGAATAAAAATTGAACTATGATCTGAAAAAGACAAACTATCCAGTTCTCTGCGGGAAGATGATATTTTGATGCCAGAGATCAGAGGAGAGTGGTTGGAAATGATCGAGGAACTCACGACAGTAACTCAACTAACCACTAGTTACAACCAAGGCACGCAGACGGCCAACACTGGATGCTCCTGGAGCATGGGCGGTCAATGCGTGTGGTCCTCATCATCATACATACATGTGTGTCCACCTAGGGGTTTGCACGTACCATGGGTGGATGACGACATGTCACAGAAATACAATGAATTGGCCTTAAAAGGAGAGTGGACAGCCACACTGTAGGTCAAACAGGTGAGCACTTCATCTGATCCGGAGCAAGAACTGGAGCTGTCCAGGCACTAAAATGGTGTAAAGTGGAGTCAAAGTACACAAGTTGCTCCGCTGGGTCAGAAAACTGAGCGGCTGAGAGTTACAGTATTATTGTGTGTTCTAAATTAATCCATCCAGATTTCCAACCGAGCCTGCGGCCGTGTTACATCACCCCCGCCTTGACTGCATCTCATCTCACTGCATCATAAATATTTCACACAGTTTAATTTCCACAAACTGAGATGACGATAGCACAGTGTAGTTTATTTCAAATGCAGTTCTGTCCTCTTTTGGAGATTGCCAGTGCAGTAGTTCAATTTTCAGAAACAATTTGTAAAATATGCTTCCAGCTCATGTGCCATTACCATAATATTAACCTGTGGCATTTTTTGTCGACATTCTGTACCCAAAATATTTTCTGGAAAAATGAAGACATTTTGTGTGTCTCCTTTATGAAGCTCTCTACCTGTGTGATGAGACTCTTTTATGAAGAGTCACATACTCTTCACAGATGTGTAGACGTTGACTAATAATGGGTTTAAAGGTAAACCAAGCTTTAAGAAGTCAGTGTATCAAAACTGCAAACATTTTCTGTTTGGAATCGCACTTTCCTAATGCAATCTCTTTCTTTTCCGGCCTTGAAACGTTTTCCATAAACAGCATTTCAAGAAATGTAAACAACAAAACATAAACAACATTTCAAGAAATGCGGAACCTTCCAAAACCAGTGCAAATGCTGTAGCATATATGACAGGCCTTTATGTGGTGCTTTAACACGGCCGCAGAAAATACACCAAATACAGAGAAGAAGACATGGAAAGGCGGAGCTCTGACATTATCATTTTCACAGTATTGGTTGTTTACAAGAAAACACAAACACAAAACAGGCTGGAGATTTTTTTCACTCTCCAAAACGTTGGTTCCAAGTGGACAAAAAAATCCGATACGGAATAAAAACCTTGCTCATGGCTTTTGTCCCGCCAGAATCTCGTACCATCCCATGCTTATCAAAGTGATGATAGAAATGATATCTTCTTATTTAAAATACACTCTTACATCTCTGGAGGATTAACAGATTAGGATTGTTGGGTTGTTTGCACTGTACTTCCGTTAGGAGTGAAGTAATATAATTCAGTCCTCGTCTGGCCTTGACTTGGCATCACGTGGGTGAGCATATTGGCCTTAATTGAGCAAAACAAGGCTGTGAACCTTGAGTATTTTAGAGTTGATGAGGTTTTAGTTGAGAGCCACAGGTCAGCGGGGTTTACACAGTTGACACCGTCCTGTCATGATCACGGGACAAGTCACCATCTTAACACAGGAGCAGCACAACCCAGACAAACAACCATTTACACTCACATTTCACTGTCTCCAGTTTACCTAACCCCAACTGAGCTACCTGCTCAAACAACATTTCACCCAGATTTATTAATATTCTTTGCATTTTTACAGCATGAACATTTAAGGCCTGTTGTTTACGACAGTAGAGGATTTCGTAGCAGAGCAGCAAGGCCATGGTCATAACCATGACTCAGCGTCTCTTTCTCTGTATTTACCTCCAGCTTCCAACTGTCAAGACTAAACAAGTATAAGATTTTACTGCCACACTAATGGCCGTTTATATATATATATATATATATATATATATATATATATATATATATATATATATATATATAAGCAGGGCAGGGTTTTAAAGGTCCAGTGTGGTTGGTGTCTCCTTTTGAGAGTGTTGTAGCAACAACACGGCCTCCGTAAAACAAGGCCAAGTTGCCTTTAGTGCAAGTAAAAGGCTCATTCTAAGGCCACAAAAGAAGCATATTTTAAAGTTTTTTAACAGGTAGCATGTTTAATTCCTGCCGACAAACTCAGAGGCATTGTTCTCAGGTTGTCCATCCATCCGTCCTACTCTTGTAAGTCAAGAATGTCTGAAGGGAGTGCTTTCAAAATTGGCGCAAGTCTTTTTTTAACCAGTGGTAATGGAGTACTACAGTCGCCCCCCCTGCTGCAAACCTAAGACTGTGTCTGTGATTCAGTCTTTCACAGATACTACCACGCCCCGACGTTGGTGAACAGAAGCACAGACGCCCTCTCTCAGGGCGGAGAACTGTTGGGAGGGAACAGGAGTGAATTTGCTGCGGGGCTGGCGCTCAACGTCCTGCCCGAATCCCTCATCCAGTGCACTCGAGAGAGACCCGTCCTCTGCCTCCTGCTGATGCTCGGGACGTTATGGATGGGCTACACCCTCTACCAATTCAAACGAAGGTATGCGCCGTGCTGCCGCAGCAGCGCTGCAGCACTCCTTTAGATAAATCACCGGAGGAGTTTTAAATCATGTTTGGATGGGAGCGTGATTACTGCTGAGTAGGGCCTTGACTCTAAAGAACGTCGGGAGTGACGGAGCCCGAAGGAAATTTCCAGACGGGCTCTTGCAGAGCTCTCTTTTCTGTCAAGTCTGTGATTTGATCAGCATTAATATATTCTACTTTTGATTGCTCCTGGTAATCAAATAAAGCTCAGAGCCGGATTCGATTGTGTAAGCAAGAGGCAGACCAAGGTACTTAAACAGTGTCAGCAATGCAGCCATTGTCCTTGTCTTGTCCACAGTAATTGTATTCCTCTATTATCCCCCTCTCTCTCTCTCTCTCTCTCTCTCAGTCCATTCCTGCATGCCAAAGTGAGGGAGGTGCTGTCGGACTGCGCCCTGCCGATCTCAGTGCTCATGTTCTCCTTCATCGGCTCCTACCTTTTCAGTGACATTGAGCGTTAGTATCATTTGTAGCTTCACTTTATTTATGTTTTTCACACCAACTGGAAGCACACAGTCTGAGTGTAGTTCCGTGTTTTCTCTGTGTATCCTATCCAGGTTCATTTATAAGGTACTTTTTAAAAAAAAAAAACAATGCAGTTGTTGTTGTACAAATAACATTGAAATTCACAAAAATGACCAAATCCCTCACATTAAAAGTTTAAAAAAAGCAATAAAACACCAAATAAAATGGGTATTACCCAAGGTTCAGTCCTGGGTCCACTGCTCTTTAGTCTGTTTATAAATGATCTGCAAATGAGTTGTTCAGATGCTGACTGCCATTTATGCAGATGATGTAGTTATCTATGGCAGTGGTTCACAGACTTTTTATACCAGGTACCACCTGAGAAAGTATTGAATTTGGGAATTTGGTGCTGAATCTGGATGAAAAGAATGTTTCTCTGTGTTTCTCAATTAAAGCCCACACATATACACAATACAATACAGGATTATACAGGAATACAGGATGTCTGCGTTTTCAAAAAATGTAATAAGCACACAAAGAAGTTTTCTAAAACTGTAAAGAAAAAAATAAAAATGTATAGTTTTAACAGTGTGGGTTCAAACATTCCACATCCAAACTACACCTCTGTCCTCACTATATAATCAGGCACTAAAAATAATACCAAGTACAAAATCCTGTTCACTAGCATCATTGTCACGTATTAGAAAGATACAAGTTCTGACAGCTTTAACATATTCTCTTTTCTTAAATTAGTTCTTAAACATGTCCATAATCTTGTCCCAGAATCCCTCTGCAGATTTATCCAAAGACAAGGCAATAATGTTAACCTGCATTGTTCCTATTAAATAACAGTGCAACAGAAATGATACAGTTATATCCGACTTCTCTCTCTGTGGTTTATGATCAAAGACCTTTACCTTTTGAGATTTGTCTTGAAAAGAGACTTTTAATAGCAAATAGTCCGAGTGCCCAAAATAACTCAAGCACAGACATATACAGCACATTTTCTCACATCTTTGTAAAGAAGGGGAAACAAGAGTTATAAAATAACAGATGTTTCCAGACATCTTCAAGTGTATAATGTTCATTTTAACTGTTAAAATCTGACACATTGTGCTGTAATTGTGGTTTTATACCCCATACCTTTTTTTTTTTTATTTTAAATTTAAATTTTCTGCATTGCACTAATGTAGTGTGTGAATAAAATGTAAGAAGGTAAGTCGGTGAAGGTTGTTACGTGTGTCTTTGTGGCACATATACGATATGGGATATACATTGTTATAAACATTTGAAGGATTTGGACTCTATTAAAGGGTCAAACTTTCAGCCTGTTAACTGTCAGTCTTTCCAGCTTTGATGCCTTTTCTGTCCTTTAATAAAGACACAGTGGAGATTTCCACTTCTTATCCCCTTTTGTTTAGCTTCATTGTGAGTCTCCATTGTTGCAGAGGCACAAGCTCTTCTCCGGGGTTTGACACAGAAACGCAGAGACGAGCACCAAACCCTCAAGTGAATTTAAATTTTTAAGTGCCTGGCTAATTTTCTATTCCTTTACCTCTTCAGACAATAAGTCATAAGATAATAGACCCATTACTGTATTGTCACCGCTTCCCGAATTTAACCAAGTGCACTTAATTCAGCCATGAATGAAACACAGTTCTAAATGAGATACCAGGAAAGAAGGAAGGAAGGAAAAAAGAAAAATAAAATCCAGACACTCTGAGGACATGATTGCTCTTGTTAAACCATAAATCACCACAATTTTAGAAACTGTTGTAAAAGCATTATTTATCCTCCTTCCAAAACACTCACATGGACACAAAACAGTCATACATGTACATCAATGACCTCATATTATAATCTATAGGTTTCAGGAGGCAACTTTTATAAACTCTTAAAAAAGATCCATTGAAGTGACGTTTTTTGACTTTTTTTCTTTTCTCTTTCCTAAAAAGTTCCCGTCTTTAAAGTTCATGACCGGCCCATCTTCAGTGTGGCTCCGTTTGAGCGTTTGTCGGCCATGAACGTTGTCAGCGCCATGGGCCTCGGTTTCCTGCTGGCCCTCCTCATCTTCATCGACCAGAACATTGTGGTCTCACTGACCAACGCACCGGAGAACAGGTACGAGTGTCCCATCTTTATAAAGTCTTAAACAGCCACTAGAAACAACAAAACAGAACTGAAATTAGAAGATGTTAGTTACTTCAGTTGGTAACACCTACATTTATTAAGTTGTGGCATGTTATTTGCTGATATTAGGTTTTGTTTAATTTATTGAATTAATTCCGGTCTTACTTATTTAAGTCTAATTTGTTGGCCATTCAGTTTTGTTCAATGTGGTGAAAACACGGTCAGAAGAAAATGGCTGTCTATTCCTAAATCACCAGCTAATGCACGACGCGATAATATCAAGACACAGTGATTTTGCCATGAACCAGTGATTCTCAAACACAAAATTCTTAATCAATTAACCTTTTTAGCCAAGATTTATGTGCATATGTTTTTAAATAACATGCACAAGGCGATGTTTCAATACTTTTTCCATCACTGACAAACAATGATGCTATTGTTCAGGCATGTCTGGAATCTTGTCACAGTTTGATATTGTGATTTGGTTTGCGTTTGTTTGCCGTCTTTAAAAAAAGCGCGTCCCCATTTGGAAAGTTTTGGAAACAGGACAATTATATGACAATAAATTACGCTATCCGTCTCAGTTAAGAATAAACGAATGCAGGATTTGGACAAGTTACATTCCGTTCACCAATATCTACCTTTTTTTAAGCACCAACATGTTCATATTCACTTCAGCCATTCAATCAAGGTCGTCACTCCTTATTTACATTTTGGTCATCAGCGCCACCATGAGGGCTAATAAGTTAGTGACGCTGGTGAGCCATACTGGCGGGAAATCTTATTTAGATCACTTTGTTTTATATAAATTAATATATAGATATTTGAGAAAAGTCAGAGCGACGTTATACTGCTGTATTGATATTTATTGCTTCCTTTAAATAAAATAAAGCCACTCGCATGTCATGACTTTGTCTGCAGTAAATCAATAAGTGGTGTCGCAGTGATTTGTGTAACGATCAGAGATCGATAACCTAAAGTGGACCCAAAAAAAAAAAGGCAGAAGTCAGGAATGGTAAAAATAAAAATAAGCTGATTTATTACAAAAATAACAAAAACCAAGCCAAATGAGAAAAAATGAAGAACTGAAGGAGCAGAGGCTGGCGGCCTGCTGGGCAGAGCTCTGAGACAAAAAATGAGAAGAGAAGAGAAGCGAGGAATTAGAAAAACTGTGAATCTAAGTCTTAAAAAAAAAATCAAAGGTAATCCAAACCAGGAAGCGAGTCGTAGCCAGACGAGCGCAGCAAAGAAGAAGACTGAAGCTTGATGAGAAGATGAGCTGCAGGTGGTAACCTCAGAGACCCCGCCCGGCTGACCAGCCAGCCTCCTGAAAGAAAAAACAAACACACTCTCCACAGGAAGTAAAACAAGGGACAAAATTAACGACAGGCCATGGGTCGTGGCAGATTTGCAGCTCGGCTGCGACGGCTTGTCTCCTCAAATGGGGGAAGCCAATCGTCTGCAAGATCCGGTTTTGTTTTCCTGTCACCTCCTCGTCGTGGAACTCACCTACACATACAGTCCGACCGCGGTCATAACGGACGTCGTCCGTAGCAGAAACTCCATGATCCGTCCCATCCCATTTGTAGATGTCTGTCTGTAGAGATATGGTAATGCTGGCGTGAAAGCCTAGCAGAGTCCTAGTTCTGATGAATTTAGTAGCTTTGTTTCCACATGTAAATTTATTCTTTGTGTCTATTCAAAAAGCCACCGGGCATCTTTATTCACTGACCCTCGTTCAGGATCTTCTCCCTCTGCATGTGTGTGTCTGTGTCCGGTATTCCTCATGTTGTGGGGACCTGAATCTATTCCCGCACTCACATTATGGGGACTTGTCTTCCTTATGGGGACAAAAATCAAGTCTTCATAACATTTTAAGGTGAAGACATGTTTTAAAGTTAGGCTGAGGTTAAGGTTAGGGTTAGGGCACTAGTAATTATGGTTAAGGTTCGAGTAAGTCTGCAGGAAATGAATGTTTGTGTGTGCTTTTCCTCTCCTCGTGAGGACGAAAAAATAAAATGTATGAACCTAAATCTTTGTGGGGGCATTTTGCCTGGTCCCCATGGGGTTAAAGGGCTTTTTCAGGGTTAAGAGCAGGTTTTAGGGTTTGGATTAGGAATTTAGTTTTGATGGTTAAGGTTTGGGTAAGTGAGCTAGTGAAGGCTTCAAGTGTCCACACAAAGAATGTAAAACCAGCATGTGTGTGGGTGTTAGGGAGAATAACTGAGCCGGAAACTTGACGTCTGAGTCCGATCGTCTCAGTCGGGAAGCCTCAGAGCCAAAACCACAATGTTGAGCCTTAACCTTATTCTCCTCAGTTTTCCTCTTAGCACTCATAGTTTAGAGCAGATCTGTGGCCCATAGATGTAACGTCAGACATAGTCTAGAGGGTTTCTTCTACATTTGATTTAAAAAATTAAAACATCAAAGGTTGGTTTGTTGGCAAAACATGAGCTACAGCTTAAAAAAAAGTCACTATTTTAACAAAAAAGTAAAAATAAAATGGAAAACTATTATTAAGTTTATTAAAACCAGTAAAGGACACTCACTTGTTTTCTCACATTTAACCTTTACTACATTGTTCATATGGGACCAACACTTTAACAGGAAAAAAATAAACTGCAAACATCTTTTTCTCTTTTGATTCCTTTATCCGTTGCATGCCTACTTCTTTTTTTTGACAGCTTGTTTTTATTGGTCTGCCTTTTGTCTGAGAATAAGATATTTACGGAAGCACTCAGACGTTTCTCTGTCCGCGCAGGTCCCGCTCACATTCGTCACAAATCACATTTCTTCTCTGTTTTCTGTTTCATTTATTTATTTATTTAAAATGTCTGCCACACTTATGCAAATTAATGTCAAACGAGAAACAAAAAAATCGCTGACCCTTAAAATATGCTCACAGTAAAATGACAATACAGGTTTGCAGGGCCGACTGGAGCGAATAGACCACAGTAAAGGTCATTAAAGGTCACAGTAATGTTACGTTCCGTTGATATAATGTTACCGTAACAACGGTCTGGTTGTCATGTCATCATTAGTGTAAATGATTTATGCTCATTTTTGATGAATGTTGTTTGTTAAAGCAGAGAATTGTTGACACGTGTTTACTTAGGTTGTGTTGAAGGACAGCGATGACCGGTGTGTGTAAATGTGCTTGTATTTGTTACCTCTTCAGAACCTCGCATAAACACTGACCTTGTCGGGACCAGTGGTCCTCATGGAGACCAAAACCGGGTCCTAATGATGCAGAACCTCATTTTCTAAGTTTAGGACTAAGATTTGGATTGTGGTTAGGTTAAGGTTTTGTTCAGGTTGTCCAAATGAATGGACATCAATGCAATGTCCTCTGAAGAAAAGCTACACAAAATGTGTGTGTGTTTTCCTCATGTTGTGGGGACCTAAATCTGTTTACACGGTCACATTGTAGGGACTGGTCTTCCTCATGGGGACAAAAATCAAGTCCCCATAACATTTTAAGATGAAGACATGTTTTAAAGTTAGGTTAAAGTTAAAAGTCTCCGGGAAATGAATATGAGTCAATGCAATGTCCTCTGAAGTCATGGAAACCTGTGTATATGTGTGTGTGTGTGTGCTTGTGCTTGTGTACATAATGTGTCTGTTTTATTTATGTCAAATTAATTTAAAGCCGCAGTGCGTAACTTTTAAATATAAACAAATATCTGTTCAATTGAAACCGTTGTCAAATGAGTTCACACGGTCCTTATTAAGTCCGTCAGCTCCACACGACTATCTCTGTGTTTCTCAGTATAGCCGGGTTTAGATCTCGCATCGCCATGTTGACATTCCCCGCTGCACACAGGAAGTGATTTATTTTATGCCAAGAGAGGCAGAGGCTACAACAGCACTGCGCAAGTAACGCGAGCAACTGCAAATGTCCATGAAAAGTTTTTAGAAGTGAATTTGTTCGGTTCAGTTTGACAGTATAAACGCTTCCTGTCTCCGCCCACTCCTGCTCTGCTGCTGTATATACCCAAACGCTCCCTCAGATAGTTTTAGATTTAGTTTAGATTGTCTGATGGTCAGTTTTGTTTGGCAGAGTCTTTGGATCCATGTTGAATTCAAATTGCTGCCAAATCCGTAATCTGGATTAGATCTGGATGATTCTACATATACACACACACGCACGCACACACACACACACACACACACACACACACACACACACACACACTCCAAATTTCATTCCAATCTGATGAGTTTAGAGAGATATGATGGAAAAGAGATTTCTTGAAAATGTTTGTGATTTCATTGGTGGGTAGATTCTTAACAAAATTAAAAGGAAATGTAAACAACAAAAACAGGAAGGTAAACAGGAAGTTGCTAACAGCTGGTCAAACTTATAGGTAAACCCCACGCCCTTGTGAAGGTAACAAAAGTTGCACACTGCAGTTTTAATTCAGGGATTAAAACTGAATTAAAACTGCAGAGCTTTTTATTACAGAGCTTTTTATTACATTTTCTGTGCAAAAGCAATTGTCGTTAATAGGTGTAATGTTACATCTCTGTGAATCTGTGAAATGGTGTGTGTGTGTGTGTTTTTGCACACGTGTGCGATGTTGTTGACACCGTGCGACCGCGGCTCTGTTCCTCAGGTTGCTGAAGGGCACGGCGTATCACTGGGACCTGATGCTCTCGGGCCTCATTAACATCCTGATGTCGGTGCTGGGGTTGCCCTGGATGCACGCCGCCTTCCCCCACTCCACGCTCCACGTGCGCCAGCTGGCCTTTGTGGAGCAGCGCGTGGAGGGCGGGCACCTCTACGAGACGTGAGTTACCCCGCCGGCGCTGATCAGACGCTCAATTAAGGGTCTTCTTCGGAGCGGCGTGTTACTGTATCCTGCTCTTTCACTAATTACATGATTACTAGAGTACGGAGGCAGCCATTTTGTCCACGGGGGCGGGGCGTGAAGTAGTAAGAGATTAGACGATTAGAAGTTCACGCGGGCACAGATATATGCGACATGATAGTTATCGCGTACTCCGGATTCCATAAGTGGTCAAGTGGGTTAAATACAGCATCTATGATTTTTCTAGAAGAACATGAAGTGGTAAAAATATGAAATGAATGGTTCTCAAAAGTATAAAAAGGAAAAAAAAAACAAAAAAAAAAACATGAAGGTTGGGAATAAAAAGAGACATTTATTTTAGTGGGATCTTAGAAAAGCTTTTATTTTTTTTTACCTTAAGTTTAGACCTTATGTAATATACAAGGAACAATGGTTTTGTGGTACATGGATAAAGAGAAACAAGAGAAAATAAATTCTCTTTAAAGAGAAAAGTTCAATCATATAACAAGGTTTAGATTAGAATGAGTAATTTTTGTGCACACACCAATTAGTGATAGTGAATTTTTTTTCTTCTGCATTTAATCCATTGTTATAACACACACGGGAGCCATGCCACGCTCTATAGATTAGATCAGATTAGATAAGATTAAATGACAAGTAAAAATAAATAAGATTAAAAGAGAAAATACGCATTTTAAAAATCAGGAACTCATTTTTTCCTACTTGTGTTTGGAAACAGAACAATGAAGTTGTTTTTCATTTTCTTCTCTTTTTAGTTAATTTAAGATTTTTAGTTTTTTCAGTTACAAATGTGCTACATTTCTCTGTTATTGATTATTCTTGCCTTGTGTCTGTGGGTTTTTTTATTTTCAAACATGATAAAATAACAACACGATATGAATAAACAACTCGATTTCTTCAAATAAACAAAATAATGGCCATTCACTGTTCAAAATAAAAGTACAGTGTATAAACCAGGACAGCGGGGGTTTTACTTTGTTTGTTCCTTTAAACTGTGGAATTTTTATTGGGATAATTTGCATTAATTTTATTTAAATGAAATGAAACGTGTTTCATTTCATTTAAAGAAGAACTCTGTCGTTGTCTGTGTCATTGTGTGTGAAAATGTGTGCGCACCTTCCACTAACCATTCATTTGTGTATGTGTGTGTGTGTTTGTTTGTTTGTTTCATGTATGTGTTTGTTTTTATGTGTATTTGTGTGTGTTTTTGTATTTAATGTGTGTATATGTGTTTTTGTGTATGTGTGTTTGTTTTTATGTATGTGTGTTTGTTTTTATGTGTATTTGCGTGTGTTTTTGTATTTAATGTGTGTTTTTGTGTTTTATGTGTGTATATGTGTTTGTTTTTATGTGTATTTGCGTGTGTTTTTGTATTTAATGTGTGTTTTTGTGTGTGTTTTTTTGTGTTTTATGTGTGTATATGTGTTTGTTTTTATGTGTATTTGCGTGTGTTTTTGTATTTAATGTGTGTTTTTGTGTGTGTTTTTGTGTTTTATGTGTGTATATGTGTTTGTTTTTATGTGTATTTGCGTGTGTTTTTGTATTTAATGTGTGTATATGTGTTTAATGTGTGTTTTCGTGTTTTATGTGTGTATATGTGTTTGTTTTTATGTGTATTTGCGTGCGTTTTTGTATTTAATGTGTGTTTTTGTGTGTGTTTTCGTGTTTTATGTGTGTATATGTGTTTGTTTTTATGTGTATTTGCGTGTGTTTTTGTATTTAATGTGTGTATATGTGTTTTTGTGCATGTGTGTGCGCGTTTTTGTGTTTCATGTGTGTTTTTGTGTGTGTTTTCGTGTTTTATGTGTGTATTTGTGTTTGTTTTTGATGTGTTTTTGTGTGTGTTTTCGTGTGTTTTCGTGTTGCATGTGTGCATGTGTGTGTGTGTGTGTGTGTGCGTGTGCGCGTCCCTGTCCCCTCAGTATTGTCCAGGTGAAGGAGACACGGCTGACGTCCCTGGCTGCTAACATCTTCATCGGTGTGTCGGTGCTGCTGCTGCCTGTTCCTCTGCAGTGGATCCCTAAGCCCGTCCTCTACGGCCTCTTCCTCTACATCGCCCTCACCTCCATCGACGGAAACCAGATGTGTGACCGCATGGCTCTGCTCCTCAAGGAGCAGGTGAGAACCTGTCTCCCTGTCTCCCCGTGTGTGTGTGTGTGTCTATGTGTGTGTGTGTGTGTCAGAGAGACCAGATGTCGATCTGCAGATCAAACGCTCCACCGGGTGTCCTCCCGCGAGGACCAGACCTGAGTCAAACGAAATTTGTGAATATAATTTCCGCTGTTTGTTTTAATCTGCTGACAACACCAGACAGCTGCGGTTTAGTGAATTAAGACAGATCAGTCAGTAAATGAGATGTTTTTATTTGTTTGCTTTCTGACACTGATCTGCTGAACATTAACATTCAAATTAAAGCTCAAAATTCAGATATTTGGAAACATCTTTTTTTTTTTTTTTGTTACTTTCTTTCTCCTCTGCTTCACATTTGATCCAACATTCTTTCTGTCTCAGTAAAGGAGCACTTGTCCGTCTCTCCTCTTGGTAACCTCACACGCTAGCGCCCCCAAATGGCAGTGAGAGGAAACAGCAACAGAGAAAATCCTAAACAAAAGCCCAAATCTTTGTCATGTACTGTATCCAACAAAAGGAGCAATTGTTCTGTTGGGTTTATTCACACTTCCAAACACGTAGTGAGTTCACATGTGCACCCTCATCATGTCTGATCTTCAGCTCCCACCTGTGGAGAGTCACTCACTGGTTGTTAACACGAGGGTGAAACAGGTTTATTGGCAGAGGAAGCGGCTCAGTCGTGTGGAGGCGGAGTTTGTTTCCCCGCCGCAGCCTCGGGATACTTTTACTCGACTGTAGTCGTGTTGATTTCGCCTCAGTTGGACCTGGTGTTTCCATCCATCCTCAGTGATCTGATCACGTTGAGGTGGGACGATACCACTTTCTTGTTTCTAATGCGAGACCAGTATCACAAACTCGGGTATCTACCGATAATGCTATTAGTCATTTCAGACCATTTATGAACTATGAAGCTGTTAACAAGACATTTTCATTTCAAAGACATGAATCTCCAACTTGTTCTCCCAAAAAGAAGAAATAAACAGTCCAAAAATGACTCAGCTAAAATGCTTTTGCTGAATTTTATTTACATTTTTTTACCATTTGTGCACAGTGAAACATGCAGTATATAGGATTTTCACATTTTTATTTGTCCCATACCCAATCCAGTGATTTTGGCCAGTATCGGACTGATACCGATCGATACCGATCCCCATCCCTAGTTGTGAATGCACTAGAATGCGTCTTAAGATCGAAAGACTGTCTCTTCCACACAGAAACTGAACTTTCCTTATACGAACCATTTTTTTTTAATTCTCAAAACGTTTCAAGAAATGTCTTCACAAAATCCCCCAAAGCAGCTTTAACAGTGTAGTGTATACGCCAGACCTGTATGTGGTGCTGTAACACTGCCACATACTGTAAATAATAAATACATTTAATAAACCAAGTTGCAGTTGGTTTCAAACACGGACACACGAGATTTGTTTGTTTCTGGGACCTGTTTTCTATAATAAATAACCTTTCAGGGTCGGCTTTGTGTGGATGAGACGCTGATACGAACAAAACGCGGCTTAACTGCGGATGGACGCACGGTGGATCAGCGGTAGAGCGAGTGCGTGCGTGCTTGCGTGTGTGTGTGAGTCGACAGCGAGGAAAGAAATTAAACCTGTCCTCACCCTCTCGCCCTCCCGCAGACATCCTACCCGCCCACCCACTACATCCGCAAAGTGCCGCAGAGGAAGATCCACTACTTCACCTTCCTGCAGATGATGCAGCTGCTGGTGCTGTGCACGTTTGGCATGTACCCGATACCGTACATGAAGATGATCTTCCCTCTGCTCATGATCCTGCTCATCCCAATCAGGTACAGTCCGCCAAATAATTATCTTCAAGTGCTTTAAGCCAAGATGGCATTCACGGAGCGAGTGCGGCGTCTCACCTCAGTCTGCCTTTCTCGTTTTTAAAGGTCCAGTGTGTAAACATTAAGCAGAACTGAATTTTATTTTACTTTATAGGTATACAATCACCTGATTGTATGAATTGATGTTTTTAATTACCCAAGAATAAGAATATATTTATGTCAGGAGCAGGGTCAGCTCTACAGAGGCGGCCATTTTGTAGCACCATGCTTTTACAGTAGCCCACAATGGACAAACTAAACATCTGGCTGCAGCTATCAATCAATCAATCAATCAATCAATCAATCAATCAATCAATCAATCAATCAATCAATCACTGTTTATTTATATACATTTGAGGATGAAATTATGATGAAAATGTCATTGTTTTAAAGGTATTTATGTCCAAATAGTTTTTAACACAGATTATTCATACTGGAAGCACCTTACATTTTCTACAAGGTGCTTCACAGAAAAGGAAAGAATGAAAAAAAAAAAACACTCAATAGGTTAGCAAATGCACAAAATACACAATAAAACACAGTAAAGAATCAATAAACCAATAAAATAAGAATTATAATTAGAAAATGTACAGTTAAGAGTATCCCTGTGCCACTGAATTTTGAAAGCCATTTTAAATAAATGTTTTGAGTTTACTTTGAAAACGCAAATCGTGGGGGGGGGACCTGTTCCTGAGGTCAGGAAAGGTCACACCACCACCATCTGACCTGATGAGCGTAAAACCCTGTCATTTTTACGCGTCATTAAAATCTCTGCTAAATAAGATGGAGGGAGTTCTGGCTTTAAAAGCAAAGAGTCAAATCTTAAAGTCAATTGTAAAATGACCAGGCAGCCAATGAAGTTCGCATAAAACTACACCAATAGATGTTAATTTTTACACACTCTACCTTAAAGGGAACGGAGTTGGGATTAGCATTTCTAGCTTCAAGAAGCACTGAAGAAATGTTGTAAATGTCCTCACGTCTGGTTTCACACCAACCACAAACTTGCTGCTGCTGCTGCTGCTGCTGCTGCTGCTGCTGCCACCTTGTGATCGCGATCGTAGCACCGAAAATTAGGTCATCTTTGGAGTAGAAGGATTAGTGTTTATGAGATTATATCACAGTAACTGATCGACTTTTCATAATCAAGCAAATGATCCAGTAATCGAAATAACCGTGTCCGTCCCTGGAACAGAATGGATTATTCTACTGTTTGTTCTGAAAGGAAACATGTGACTCTTCACGTGTGTGTGCACACGTGCACTTCCTTATGTTGTGGGGACCTAAATGTGTCTCCACACTCACATTATGGGGACTTGTCTTCCTTATGGGGACAAAAATCAAGTCCCCATAACGTAAATGACTCCATTTTAAGGTGACGACATGTTTTAAAGTTAGGGTCAGGGTAAGGGCACTAGTAATTAGGGTTAAGGTTAGAGTAAGGCTCCAGGAAATGAATGGAAGTCAATGCAATGTCCTCTGGAGTCATGAACACCATGGAAAGTGTGTGTGTGTGTGTGTGTGTGTGTGTGTGTGTGTGTGTGTGTGTGTGTGTGTGTGTGTGTGTGTAGATTGACAGAATTATTCAACACACTCTCCTTGACTTTGTTTTGAGCCTCACACCGGTGGGATGTCTGCGGTAAATAATGTAGGGTTGCATTTAAGAAACTGATAAAAGAAAGCGAGTAAACCTTATTTGTATAGTAGAGAGAGACATTTTTTTAAAGTCTAATGGAAGGATCTCACATATTTATGAGCGTTTGGTTTTCAGATTGACACACAAACACTAATTTTGAATTTATTGGTAGCAAAAATGCTCCTCGCTGTCGAGCGGCATTTAACATTCGATGCGCCATCTTAGTGTTTAAACCCGAAAAGACCATATTTGGATGAAAGGGTGGAGAAGGGGGTGGAGCTTAACCCTGAAAGTATACCCTACTTTGTCGTTTATTTGACTACAAATGGGACCGTAATTTGCAAAATGGACGTCCTGCTATATTGAGGATGACCTGAAACTACCGTAAATTCCGCTCTATAAGCCGCTACTTTTTCCCCACGCTTTGACCTCTGCAGCTTATTTATGGTTTTTCATGATTTCCTCCATCGCCCCACCGGGATAAATAAAGTTTCCTGACTCTGAATGGATATTTACAGCCACCAGAGGGCGCTCAAGCAGCACAAGAGCAAGACAGACAGGTTGAAGAGATATTGTAATGCGCGACGAGGAAGGCGCTAGTTTAATTCTGTTTTGAACAGTCTTTTTGCGCTGCATGTGCACACCCTCGTCATGGATAACACACGAAGAAATGCGTATGACGCGGCTTTTAAGTTAAAGAAGGAAGAAGGAAACAGAGCCGACGTGTTACTGTAATGTCATTTTACTGCTGTGTTACTGCCGTTTTAAGGCACTGTTCGGAAAACAGCCGGTATGGTTATCTCATTTTACTGCCGTATTATTAAACATTTAAAATAATTTTTCTGTGTACCATCTTTTTGTGTACCATAAAGATCTCATGTTTCAGCGTGGCCACCTGCGGCTTATAGTCAGGTGCGCTCTATAGTGCGGAATTTGCGGTAGTCAATGAGACCAAAATCCTCCACAGGAAAATGTTTACCATTGTTAAAAATGAAATGAGTTGCAGGATTTTCTCATAGTCTCACACACTGACAACTCCCTCCACTGCACCACTTTATTGTTCATTAATTCTCATGTTCAGCTGTTGTTTTTCCCCTCATTTTTTTTTTTTTCATAAATGACACATTTCTCCTCTGTGTCTAGGAACAACGTGCTTCCTCGTATCATTGAGGCCAAATACTTGGACATAATGGACGCGCAACACATGTAGCTACAGATGGAGACGAGCTCCAGAGCCACAGAGAGGCATGTGGAATTTAAAACAAAAAGAAAGAAAAAAAATCAAAAAAAAAAAGAAGAAGGAAATGAGGATTTTGGAGGAAAAAAAAGCATATTTTTCAATGCAAAACTGTACGGAAGCAAAAAGGAGAAATACTGACTGTTTTGATTTTTGTATGTGATAAGAACATTCTCACAGGTGAAGCACTGGAAAAGTGGAAAGAGAGATGAGAAATATTTTCCAATTGTGGACAGACAGACAGACAGACAGACAGATGGCATTTCTCTGGGGGAAAAGTTTGTGCCGTGAAACCAGGACGGACCAGAACTCCCCGTTTCACCTGCGTTTGACCCCGTCAGGCTGATCAGTGCCATATACCTCCTCGTTCTTCTCCTCACATCTTTGCTTTCTGACGAACACTTACGTCATCCCCACTGCAGTGTGTGTGTGTGTGTGTGTGTGTGTGTGTGTGTGTGTGTGTGTGTGCGCGCGCCTGTGTTTTTAAAGGGATGGTTCAGGTTTCTTTGAAGTGACGTTGAATAAGTTGACATAATCAGTGTCAACTCCCACATTTAAAAAATGGCTACCGGCAGGTGGACTGAAAAGAGATCAGAGTTTTATCCACTCGACAAAAGGAAATCTATGTCGGCTTCGGTGTATTCTGTCTTAAGAATATGTTTTCTGCTGTATCTCATCATTAAACAACCTTTTTTTGACTGGAAACTGAAGTTTGGGCCACTCTCTAAACTGTTCACTCTCCCATACTGAAGTCCATAGAGAATATCAGCGTTTTTAGCTCATTGAGGAACAGTAGCTGTTGATCCTACCGCTGACTCGTTTGATATGTTTGTGTGACTTCGGTGTGAATAAAGGATTTCTAATGCAGAAGTTGGAAAAATAAGCAGTTTAAACTTGCTGAAAGAAGCAGCCGTGGATCAACAACGCCTGTGGGCTGTGTTGTAAAATTGTTGATTTTCTGTATGGACTTTGGTGCAGAGGAGTTGGCAGGAGAGTTTGCTGTCTAAAGGCGAGATAAAGCACCAGATATATTCTTTAGACCGCAAACACTGACACTAGTGTAGTCTATTATCGGTGAGATGTTTGTAAAGTGGCAAAAACCAGTTTTATGTCCTTGCGGCAGCCATGTTGGATCACTGAGTCCACGCCTGCGTGTCTGCGGCTGCTTCTCATCACGGGGAGCGTGCGGCGTGGACTCACATCTACTGTCTGCAACACGCTGACTCTATACAAGGACCTCATACAAGCCCACTTCACAGAACCCTGAACTACCCCTTTAAACGGTAAAGCTAACACTGTGTAAGTAATAAAATCTCTGCCAGTGTATGTTGGACGGCACTAAGAAAAGGTCACAGGTCCAAACATGATCAAACACTTTGGCCTAACACTGTGTTTTGTTTTGTTTTTGTGAGTGAATTTACTTACACTGTGTTGAGAAGCCCTCGAGTGTTTCCCTTTTTAAAATAATGGGTGAGAACGTCACATTCAGGCCACTGTAAAGTCAAACTTTTTGTATTTCTGTCGTTGTGCAGCAAAACAGCATTACATTCTCGCACCTTTACGACGTGGTTCCCTCTTTTTTTCTGCAATAAACACGCACACGTTCAGTGACTACATTCCTCCAGCTAAAGCCAGTGTTCGTCCTGCCAGCTTTTTGGAAAGCCTTATTTTTAAGGTGGACTAAAAAAAACAAAAAACACATTCCTCAGATCTTATATATTAAACTTAATTATAATGAATGACAGTACAAGCCAAAACATACATTAAAATCTTTATTATATTCAAATTATGAATAAACTAGAATATATTAAGACAGTATATATACAAGTATATATATATAAAATATAAATTTAGATTAAAAAAAAATTATTTATCAATATGACAGTTTTATCTTTAAATAAAAAAAAAAAAAGATAATTTTGTGTGTTCACCCCAAGTGAGTCGTTCCTCCTCCTCCTTTACATTCTACTGTTATTTTTTGTATTTTGATTATCATGTGTTTTAGGTGATACTTCAGGTTTTTTTAAGTGTGAATGCACGACGTATAATCAGCACTGACTCAGCTGTTCACCTGGAACCAGTTTAAGACACAGACCGTCTCGCCAAGTGACAACGTGGCTGCCAGAAGGCACAAAAGAGGAAAATAAAAAGATTGGAGTCCCGAAATAAAAGACTCATAAACTCATAAACTCTATGTCAGCTTTAGTCTACGATGTGTTAAGAATATGTTTGCCACTTAACCTCGGTGTCTGACAGACGTTTTAGACTGGAAACATGCGTTTCTAAAACTGCTCACTCTCTTGCACCAAAGTCCATAGAGAAAATCATCATTTTTAGCTTAAGGGGACACAGGAGCTGCTGGTCTACTGCTGACTTGTTTGTTAAGTTTCCTTCACTTTGGTTAATCCAAACAAAAGATTTCAAACCCCGAATTTACAAAAAATACAAATTTAAATTTACCGATGGAGGCAGCAGTGGATCCACAACTGCTGTGTGCTGTGATATAAAAATGCTGGTTTTCTCTATAGGCTTTGGTGCAGGAGAGTGAGCAGTTTACAAAGCACCGCAAACTTGAGTTAACAGCCGGAAAACTCCTTGTAACCGCGACATAAAGCAGCAAACATGTTTGTGACATAACGTAGACTTACTGTAAATTGACGCAGATTATATTAGGTGACTTTTTTGTTGTGTTGTTAAAAATCTGTTTTTCCCCGTCACTGCCGACATGCCATGTTTTCACTAAAATGGGAAAACTAATTATTGACGAAGTCCGACCAAAGACTTTAAAATAAACATGAAATGGTTCTTCATGGAGTTTCTCAAAGTCAGACTAACACACAGAGATTATGTTTTTTGGGAGTTGAGCTACTACCACATGTACACATGTATGTATTCACATGTGGCACATTTCAACGCACGGTACAACATGGACAAAAAAGTTTTTGGACTAAAACAATAACTGAATTTATGCTCTGTGATCTTACATAATCTGATATTTTTAAGTAAATGGATGGTCGAAGGCTCAATACTTAAAAATAGCCACATGCTTACCAGGGGGCGTTGGAGGGTTATCGCCCCCTGGTGGTGTGGAGTCAGACACACTTCATTCAGGGTTTCTAAACTTGAATAAGGCCGGCAGTCCAGTAAATTCCATGCACTTGCCTGGTGCATGGAATCGTACTGACTGAGTCGAGTGTCAGTGGTTCCTGGCGTAGGGGGCGCTCACAGAGCAGGCAGTGCTGACTATACAGTACCGCAGCATCTCATATACTATAAAAACAGCCTGAACTATCCCTTTAACGTCTTACTTTGCTGCAGTGTTAACAACATATCAGAATCCCCTCCTGCTCCAACACAGTTCTGGTGCATTGCTAGTAAAGAGGAGGTTCAGTTAAGGTTAAAAAATAGATATTTAATTAAAAAGAACATTTGCAGGTTTTGGATTCAACAGAAATGCATCTTTTCTTTTTCTTCTTTTTTTTTTTTTTTTTCCTTTTTCTGTTGGTGAACAAGTGTTCAGAGATGAGTTTTAGAATAATCCGGTCTTGTTTTCTGTTTCGGTGTTCTATGATTAGGTCAATGCTTGCAAAAAAACATTGTCATGTATTAAATAATCCAGATGTCTGGATTATTAAGGTTATCTTGTTATCTACAGTGCAAAAATAACAAAACAAACAAAAAAAATAAGAATAAATATATAAGATTTATAAGCATCAGTTTGCCCAAAGCATGTCTTATCTGGGTTTTTTGATACAATGTGATGCCAGTGGACATGTATCCTTCAAGAGACAGCGAGACAGAGGGAGGCAAAAAAAAAAAAAAAGAAAAGTAGCAAGTCAAACCTCTCAATAAACTGAATGCAACGCTCAATATTCCAGCAATACTGTGTATAAACCAGAGCTTCACTGGTGAAGCAACGACAGGCCGGCTCTTTTTTTGCTTTGTCGTTACTTTTCCTTTTTAAAGACAGCAAATTCTCATGGAGGAGGAGGAGAAAAACAAGTTTGCCTGTCACAGTCACAGCCCTGACGGATCTTTTTCATCACTGACGGTTCAGTTTCTTTTCCCAAATCTCCAAAATGGCAGCTCCCTCATGCAGTTCTGTTCGAGAAACGCGAGCGAAGACGTCCAGTTTGGGCCGATGTCTCACGCAGAGACAGCGCGGAGACGGGAGAAGGAAAAGCTCAGTAGCATTTGCCCAATCTTCGGAACGAAGCCTTCAGCGAGAAAAGAGATAAAGGAAGAAGTGATATGTACAGTTTGCAATGCAAAGTTTAGTTTGTATCAACTATCCATTATAATAATCCGAGGTATTAGTTTCTACGTTTGGACCGAGTACAGAGTTTCAAACCATCCTTCGTATGTGACAGTATTGTTGTTGTTCCTCGATATCTTCTCTGTACTGATGATTTTGTTTGTTTGTTTGTTTGTTTGTTTGTTCATTTGTTTTTGGGAATAGCAGCAAATTTCTCTCAGAGATTGTAACATTGGATTCAGAGCTAAAAGACTTTCAGCTCTGTTTGTGAAAACTTGACTTCCCCTCCTCCTGATTGGATTTTGTTCGGAAATTGCGTACAATGTGATGTTTCTGTTACTGTTTTTATTTTTTGGTTTGTTTGTTTTTCCTTTCCTGATTTCATATAGCCTACTTTTTCTATTCATGAATGTAAGATGTGGATTTTTATATAGCATACTAATTTAGGTGTCAGACAGAATCTGTAATTTTGTCAAAAAGATCAGCTATATTTGTAAGCTGTAATATGTAAAAAGGAGAAAAAAATGGTTATCAAACAAAATGTGTTGGTTTACCATAGTATATGTACATACATAGATATATGTATGTACATATACTGTACATTGAAAAAGAGACTATCTCAAGCTGTTTGCCAAATAAAAAAAAAGTAGTAGTGATGTAAATATTTTTGTATTGCTTGTTTTTATTGTGTAGACGGGGATTCTTTGCTCCGTTTTAAAATATTACAGGAGATTGAGATGCTAACAGGGTGTTTTGACACGTGATTTAGAACTGGAAATTTCCTTACACCCAGTTTAAGTGCATTCAAGTTTCCACAGAACTTCACAAATCAGGTTATGCGGCAGTTAATGTTAGTGCGTTAGCGAAAAGTCTGCAAACTAGCTATAGCTTAATCTAGTTTATAGCCATTTTGACTGCAGATTCAAGTATTACAAAAGGTCGAGATGCTAATAGTGCGTTTTGACATGTAATTTAGAACTGGAAATTACCTCGCACCCGGGTTAAGTGCTTTCAGTTTCCCACACAATTTCACCACTCAGGTTATTCGGCAGTTAATGTTAGCGTGTTTGCTAAGTCTGCAGAGTAGTTAGCCTTTCAAGTTCATTCGATAAACACATTCCATGGTATTTTGTATAGATGAAAAACTCCACAGAAACATGTTCTAACACGCCAGTAGGACAATACTGTGTGTGTAAATTATTACATTGGACACACAGAAAAAAAGACAGGAGTGCGAAAAAAGTAAACAAAAACCTTTTTCACTCGTGCTCGGAGCAGCCATTTTGAACCCAACTTTTAGCGAAGTCTGATAACTAGCAAGGTAATCTAGTGCATTTTATGAACACATTATGCTGTATTTAGCTCATCAAAAACAGGACAATAGGACAATACCGTGTGTACAATTTATTAAACTGATCTCAAAATGGACGGAAGTGTGAAAAAAATTCAGTAAAGAACAGCTTTCTCAATTGTTGAGGCTCGGAGCAGCCATTTTGAACTTTGATTACAGAAGACTGGAATGCTAACATCATCAATTATTTAGCCTGAACGTAATCAAACCAATAATTAAATAAAACTTTATAAATAAAATGCAACTTGAACATCTTAATCACAGTTCAAAGTTTTCCTTTAGTCTTAGTAAGTCTTCTTCTGTTTGGGTCTATTGGTAGTTGGCGACCAACTTATAGATGCAGTACTGCCACCTACTGGATGGGAGTGTGGACAGAAGTCGGTACGTTACCTGCCACGTTTGAAGCCTGTCAAGTGAACCCTTGGACAGACAGACAGAAGGACAGAATGACAGGCTTTCCTTGACACATTGAACGCATTATTAGTTTGCAGTGTATTTACAGTACGCGGAATTTGGTCTGTATGCAGTAAATCTAGTCTTTTGCTTTGGAAATAAATTATATTTGGCAACACATTTGGAAAAAATTATCAACCTTTTTTCACAATTTATTTTTAGAATCTAGATTTTATGGAAGTTGTCAGTGCCGGCCCAAGTCGGTACCTAAGCTGAATTTAATTTGGGGCCCCCCTCCTATCACCTTGAAGTAGCCAGTGCTTGACTATTATTACGGATACAAATGTATCACTATAAAACTGCGTGTTATTTACATCAAATCTGTTTTTCACAAAAGAGGCCCGGTATTAATATGCACTTTCATTTTCAAAGTGAAACTAACCTTAAATTACACATGTAAACCAGTATAATGACATTATTTTTTTTAACCTAGAACAAGTGCAAATATACACTAAATGAGCAACATTGAACTACAAAATAAAACCCAACAATTGAAGCTAAACACTATATTTAGATATATCTAGATATAATGCCTATTTCTTAATTTCTTAATTGTGTTAAAAAGTGTTGCAGCAGTTGTCAGTTTATTGGGAACACGCAACTCGTCGACTGTCCATGCGGTGTCGCTGCTGCGTTGTACTTGCGCAGACAGACGCAGACAGGTCAGATGATGACTCAGCTTTTTCTAACTGGAGCGAAAACACACTGATAAACCAGCATCAGAGCTGAGTCTCCGATATCCGGCTCCGGCTCCGGCTCCGGCTCCAGTCCCAGTCCCAGCTCCAGCTCCGGAGCTGGTGTTGAGTCCACCTCATTCCGTGTGTGTGAGCTGTGGGCCGGGTCATGTTGGCTCTCCGGGGGCGGGTCTCCTCCTTCAGTCACCTAGCAGCAGTCCTCTTCTCTTCCTCCTCTACTCCAGCATCACCACCGTCGTCGTCCTGGAAGCAGCCAGCGTCTCCGCCTCTCTCCTCCAGGCTGAAACACGTGTGTCTGCTCGCTCACTCTGCGGCTAACAACATGGCAGAGGAGGCGAAGAAACTGGCCGCGTACGCCGCTGTCGACAACCACGTCCAGGTACAAACTGCAGCCCCGCTAACGCTGTTAGCAGCCCGTTAGCTCGGTTTAGCTCTGTAGCTTCCTGAAAGTTCGCTGAAACACAAACCAGAATGTTAGCTTAGCTCGCTGCTTAATTTTACCGTTACTTGACCCGTGTCATGTGCGTCTGTCCCTGGATAGTGGGCTAACTTTGGTCGGCTTTAAGGACTAAATACACATAACTGTATGTTACAGCATGTGTTAGCTGTTAGCACGAGTTTATTGACCATTTTACTCGTTTTTATTTTTCAAACTGTTTGCAAACCCCTTACAATCTTTTGTAATTTATTTACAAAACTACATGTTAGTCATAAAATATTGAGCATTTTAATTTAACGTCTTTAAATATTTAATAAGCTAGAATTTGACTAAAAGTAACAGCACATTTGAAAAAAAATCAGCACATAAGGAAAGCTGTACTGTAGGTATGTTTAAAAAAAAAATAAAAAAGACAAACTTAAACAATACAATTAGTAGGAGTAATGGAATGAAATTAAAGAATAAACCAAAAAGAAACCGAATTTAAACCACCTTTTGGATATGAAGTTTGTGAGGCTCCCATGCTCCTGCACCAAAGTTTATAGAGGAAATCATTGTTTTAATCTCTGTGGGAAACATGAGCTGCTGGTCTACTGTTGTCATGTTTGGTACGTTTGTGTCAATGAGGTACATTTGAAAAAACATATTTTCAAAAGCCAAACACTCAAAATAACACATTTCAAAATATTGATGGAGTCAGCGTGGATCAGCAACTCCTGAGTGTTGCAAAGTAAAATTGCTGATTTTCTTTGGTGCGGGGAGAGTGAGTGATTGGTTGTCTAATGGTGAGATTAAAGTGCAAGAACTTATTCTTAAGTTGTTCCCAGTCTGTCCGTGTGTCCTTGCTGGTGGCCATTTTGTCTTAGAATTAGTGTTTGGGTACCAGGCTTATTCATATTGATATATGTTCGAGTCATTTTGCGTGTCTCTTAGAACAACCAGGTGGTTGGAGTGGGCAGTGGGTCGACCATCATCTACGCTGTGGACAGATTAGGTGAGTCTGAAAAAGTAAATACAGTTGTACCCTCTTCACAATCTCTGGATTTTTTTTGTGTTTGGGTTGGATTCTCACAGACGGTTTGAGTTGATGTGCTTCACGTGTTATTGTCAGTTAAACAGCAGAAATGGTCAGTTGTGTATCAGGATCCTTCTATTTTTAAACACTGGATTTGTTGTTGTTTGCAGCGGAGAGAGTACGTCAAGAGAAACTCAACGTTGTGTGTGTGCCCACCTCCTTTCAGGTCAGTTTGGTACACATAATTGTAATATTTATATTAAAATGATCAACTATTAATCAATTTAATCATATATACTGATAAACATTTTGGCTTTTAACTGCCTTTAAACATATATATATATATATATATATTTTTTTTTTTGTTATCCCTCTGAAACCCAAAACCTAGAGACGACTTCAAAAATCATATTCTGTATATGTTCTGTCATAAGCAGAATTATTTAATTCTCTCTTTTCCATGTGTGACACACACTTCTGCCAGGACACAACAATATGAACTTTCGTCATCACTTTATTCTACATGTTTAAATAAAAATGTTTTCACTGTCCAAGTGATGTGACAAGATAAGTCTGCACATATCAGTGCAGACATGAAGTCTTTCATCAATTCTGTGTGACTGTCATGTGACGCAGGACTTCTTTGGAATTTGGAAGGACACACTTTTGCGTAGTTTACATAGTGCAGAGAGTATTTGCACATGGAGCCCCCCCATCTTCATCCCCCCCCACACACACACACACACATTTCTTAATTCAGTATCTTTGGAAATACATTTTAAAGAAATGGACAAAAAACAAAAGGGCTAATAAATTGATCACCTATGCTGCCCAATGACATTTTGCGCTCTGTTAGTTACATTGCTTAACTAACTAACATTGCTTAGTTACAATTGATTTTATGTTATGTGGTATATGGATGTGATATTTCAATTTCCCAGCTTGGGATTAATAAAGTATCAATCAATCAATCAATCAAATGTCACACAGAATGGTCTTTTTGAACCAAATTCGAGATTACTGGTGTCTACTAAGATAAATTAAATAACATTTATGGTGAAAAACCTCATAGTCTCTTCAGATTAAGCCAGATTATTGCTGCTCTCTGCCAGCCTCTGAACAGGCACTCTGTTTCTGAGCTAATGCCCGCCCCCCAGAACACTGAGTCTCTTGTGATTGGCCAGCTACCAGCTGACTGACTGCTCCGCGGTGCTGCTGCTTCGTCCATGACCAGGAGTAGCTCTTGGGGGAGGGTTCGTTGCACGGCAAATGTGCTAGTTATGTAACTAAACTGGACTATTCAAAACCGCTTGGTCGAGCTCAGGTAAACAGAGAAGCCCTTCTTTGTCAAAAGTGGCTGAAGTGTTTATTGTGACACTTTAGTGATGTTTAGATACAGGAAGGACACGGGGACACACCAAAAAACATCAGACATTTGATTTTCCACTGAATGTCCTCTTTAAATAAGTGATTCCACATTGAGAGAGAATGTAATTGGGAGCAAATAACTTTGGGGCTCAGATATTTAAAACATGTAACTAACACATTCATGGACTAATCCCAAGTTATTTTATATTATAACTACTATATCTGTAAAATTCAGTCATTCCCGTGTCACTCCTGGCTTCACTTTTTTTTCTTCCGCAGGCCCGTCAGCTGATCCTGCAGCACGGCCTCACACTGTCAGATCTGGACAGACACCCAGAGGTAACATGATGCTCGCCATAAATGAATCTGAGAGCTGTGGAAATGAAAGAGGGACCACAGTATGTTGGTGCTCAAACCTCTTGGCGGTTTGACTTGGAGTGGTGTGTTAAATGTGGCCCGCTAAACTGGATGAAAAGCGGGAAGGACGGAGCTGACTGTTGCTTTGTCTCCACAGCTCGATGTTGCGATTGACGGAGCAGACGAAGTGGACGCAGACCTGACGCTGATCAAAGGTGGCGGGTGAGTACAGACGAACGAGCTTGAACCGCAGAACTTCGGCGGTTTGTCTTCTGTCCTTTGACTCGCTGTGGCTTTTCTGTCCCAGCGGCTGCCTGGCTCAGGAGAAGATCGTAGCGGGCTGCGCCAAACATTTCATCGTCATTGCCGACTACAGGTTAGTGTTCACTTGTTTAACTCAACAGAAAGTCTAGTTTGAAGTTCCCAGTGACATTTTGAAGTCTGAAATGACAGTTCTCGTCGTGGATACTCACTTTGTTATTTATTACTTGGATTGTTATACAAAAATACTTTTTTTCTTTATCGTCATTTCCTTGCAGGAAGGACTCTAAGAGTTTGGGTCAGCAGTGGAAAAAGGGAGTTCCTATTGAAGTGATCCCGATGGCGTACATTCCCGTTTCCAGGGCGATAGTCAAATGTTTTGGAGGGGAGGTCAACCTGCGGATGGCTGTCAGTAAAGCAGTAAGTGGAGAATGGATTCTCCTGAGGTCCAGGTAGAGAATTATGGATGATGGGACTGAAATCTGGATCGTGTCCGTCTCCCCTCAGGGTCCTGTCGTCACGGACAACAGCAACTTCCTCCTGGACTGGAAGTTTGAGCAGGCTCATAACTGGAAGGAGGTCAACACTGCAATTAAGATGATTCCAGGTGAGACGCTCACAGATGACAGAAGGTTGAAATAATCTCTCAGAAATGTATAAGATTGTGTTCTATTGTAGAAGAGCTGACACTTGTGATTGAGACATTAACTCCTTGGGGAAAATGTTCACTGATGTTATAAATCGAGTGGGAAGTAGGAGCTCGTTTTCCCGTGAACTTTGACTCCAGTGTAGTTCTTCTTGCAACCACCTGTGTCGACCCCTGCAGGCTATTCTGTAGACTCCCACTTACTGATCGGCTTTGAAGAAGACTCTGATTTTGTATGAGATTTGCCAATCAATCTTAAAGGGATAGTTCAGTTTTTTTTTTATGTGTAGTTGACAGTGGTACTTGCATATAGTCGGCTTCCTACTTAGGAGGAAATGGTGTTTTAGCCACTTTTAGCAACAACCGTATGAATATGTACACTGTTTCATCTCACTGTTAGAAAGATATTTTCAACTGGAAACTGGAGTTAATGTGACTTTTCAATTGCTCACTCTTCCATACCAAAGTCAGCAGAGAAAATCAGTGTTTTTAGCTTATACAGGAGCTACTGCTCTCTTGCTGCTCATGTGGTACGATTCTGTCACTTCAATCAACAACTCCTGTGTGCTGTGATTTTTAAAATCACTCATTTTCTCTTTGGAAGTTGGCGTGGTGGAGTGAGCAGTTTAGAAAGTGACACAATCTTGGGTTTTCTGTCAGAAAAGACTGTCCAACAGTGACATAAAGCAACAAACAACTGGTGATGCTTTCATTTTGTGAAACTTTTGTTAAGTGACTTAAGCCTGTTTGTTATCAGTGATTGTGTGCCTGCGTCTCCTCCTCATACTACACTTCAGATAAATAAAATACAACCCCAAACTATCATTTTACAATTGAGTTTGGCCAGTGTTGTTCAGCAGGACCCTGTGTGTCGTCCTCAGGTGTAGTGGATACGGGACTTTTCGTTGGCATGGCTGAACGAGCTTACTTTGGGATGGAGGACGGAAGTGTGCAGGTTCGGGATCCTCCGGTCAACTGAGGAGTTTCGCTGTACTTCACGTTGTCCTGCTCCACTGACCTCACTTCGCCCACAAGTGCCACGTCTTGTTGAGATTTCAGCTCGGTCTCAGCCCGAGTCCGCACGAGACAGTCACAGGGAAGTTTTTCCTCTCATCTCTAAAACCAGCCACAAATTCACCATAACTTGATTTTCCTCATCTTGCAGTCGGTGCTTCTGGTTCAGAGAGTTTTTAAAGTGCCCGATGAGTAAGATCAAGTCTCCGATTAGACCTGTGTTTTGTTTGTTTTTGTTTTAAGTGTTAGTGTGTCAACTTTTCCTGTCATAAGCACGTTTGCCTGAAAGCTTGCGGTGCTGTGGTTCTCTCAGTCTCTGCCTTGCTGTAGAGTGACACTAACATGTGCCTTACCATTATGT